>JABFOX010001750.1:0-12440 GCA_022817665.1 Axea sp. ZL-2020
CACTACACAAAACAATCGAAAACAAAGTTTCATCATGCGAAATGCAAATCGTGACAATGCTCATTTGCCTCGAACAATTACCGCGCACTTTGACAAACTACATAACCATAAACATATCGTAAACTTGACAATCGACAATCAGTCGAGGGTATAAATATATCGACAAATCATATTGTTGAGCCATCATACATAAAACATCGCGTATTCCAGCACGACGGTAAAAACCTTTAAACCACTCGACAATTAAGCAAGATGTTATGAAAATTGAAATTCCGTTAATTCATTCCTGTTGCAATCTTGAACCATTTTTTTTTGGTTTTTTTTTTGTTTTGTTTTAATACGATGAATCGCTACTACTCGTTCTGCAAAGTCACTACAGTAAATGGTAGTGGAGTTACAGATTCACGTAATATGCTAATGAAATGCATCGCGGAGTTCCAAAATATTATCCCGCATTATTCCTCGCATACTTTGTAAAGGAAAAATGTCAGTTTTATGAAACAATAATGGAACAAAGAAAACACCGCGTCGATAGAACTTGAGACCCACTTGAACAACAAACTTCGTTGCTAGTCGACTCGGGGCAAGTGCCTTTTTCCCCGCGTCTCAGACGTGTTTCTTCGATTGCGAGAACACAGCGCATCTGAAAGTAATGTTGCAAAAATTAACGCAGCCTATTTCACTTGTAGCTTGATTAGAAAAAATAACCACATCCATGTCACTGTGCAGATTAATGCGAAATAAGTTTAATTTAGACGCGGGGTTGTTCGGCTTATGCGCGATTCCCGAAACAATAACCGTCGTATAAACGAGCGATAATTTGTTAACGTTGCATTTCGCGATCCTCCTTTCCTATTTAAATTCATCACTTTGCCCTTTAGAGAAATTTCGTAGCAGCAATAGTGAATGCGGAAAAGTTTGATTTGCTCGGCGCCTTCTTCTTTTCTTCACGTAATATTTCTTCCACAAACACGTTAGAATGCGGCTTTTAAGAATAATGTGTATTTGTTACTTCAAAGTCGGGCTTTGTACCACCCAACAGATGCCTTTTTTTCTTAATGGTACGTGTCGCTATTTTCTACATCGATTAAAGATACACCGGAAGGATTTTGATTTTTTTCTGTAGATGTTTACGCGATTACACCATACAAGTCTTTTCCGATGTCGGTTTGCGAATAAATAAGATTCAGAAGGAATTAAAGACATTTGAAAAATGTCTTTAAACAAAACATCTTTAAAAATGATTGTTTAGTGATTTTGTTTGATATTTACATAGTGTTGAATTAATTTTTGTAGAACAATTTGTCATTAGTTTGTTTTAATTTGCAATTTGCATTTAATGCGATACTAAACAAGATAATATTGTTCTTAATAAAAGTTGAATGAAAAGTAAAATGCGGAGATGAAAAGATGGGAAAAAACGGCAAACAAGTTTTAAAGTTGGGCAATACAAGAAACGTAAAATAATAACAGAAGTCTATGAGACAAAGTTACAAATGAGATTTGAATGTAGCAAATAGCAACCCGTATTATTCAACAAGTACTAATTAATAACGTGAACTTAAATACTTTGAAAAATTTGATTCGAAATTTTTCCAGTTGAAAGTATTTTGGAAAAGTAATAATATGAATTTCATAATGCTTCAGGTCTTCCGTTATAAAGTTAAACAATTTGTTTATTTACAAAGTAATTATTACAAACTAAACTTATTGCAGATAATTTGTTCCGTGGTTCATGTGCCAATTGAAAGTACATTTTTCATTTTAAAACAATTTCCATAAATTATCAATATTCTTTAGGAAATATTCCACGCAATATCCGTAAAGTTTCTTCACATTGATCGAACTTCAATATATTTTCTACTACTTTTTCGTATATCCGACATGTGTATTGACAACCGATAAGTGCACGAATGTTTCCTCACCGCGTATAGAAATTTGATTAAAAAACTGATTGTAATATGAGCTTTATGTATGCTTGTGGAAAATTAGAATGTTTCACTCAGTTGCATTAGAATATTGCACGAGGAATGTTTGCTACCGAATTATTTCTTTCCTCGCCGTAATACTAACTTTACGACTTTTTACACAAATATTTTATACGATTCAAGTAATTCTTTCAACTTGCCGAATCTCCTTAAACTTCTTTTTGAATTTCGCATTTCAGTCTCATGAAATAATTTCACGCTTTAATTTTTAAATAGAAGATATCGAACATCTTCTTCAAAGCATCTTAAAAATACATTCAAACTGCGTTAAATATATGATCGGTCACAAAAACCGTGCACATTAAATGAACCGTTGCAGTCGAAAATAACTGAAATAGCTTCGGCATTCCTTTACATATAACGCTCGTGCAAAAATTAATGCCGCAGTGCAAAAATACCGACGATAAAAGTCAGTTCTCTTTCGACAGCTCGACGCGTCGTGCAAAAAATGTCAAATTCAATAAACTCCTTCAACCGATATTGGTTTAGTATATATATACGCACTGTATTGATCTTTCGTAGCAAGAAGATCTATGCGCAATTGGCAAGATGCGAATGTATAACGAATCCCGAAACTTTGCAACTCGAGTGCGCCCGATCGAATAAAGAACTTAAACTTGTCGAGACTTTTTTACTGTGAAAGACCCATGTTTTTTTTTTATTTTTATTTTTTATTTACTTTTTTTATCTTTTTTTCTTTCTTTAGTCTATATCGACAACATCGATCGAAAATGAAACCACAAGTCGAGAGGTTCGAATAACGAAAAAAACAGTCGCGCAAGTACTTCTGCACCAGAAATGAAATTAAAGGATGAAAGCTGGCTGCGGAATATGCAATGCCAGCGAAAGATTAAGTTCTGCTGCGGGCTCGAATAAGAAGCATCAACGTATTACCATCGGTGTTGTTAACGCCAACGTTTTTTGAACGAAAACGCGAAATATTTGCATCGCGATAATCAAGGCAATTATTGTAAAATTAGCTTGTATCTTTTACCGCACGTGGCTGTTTGCCAAAAGGGGATAAATTGAAATTGATCAGATATAGATATGCGGTGATAAAAAATGTTCGCCCTCCTGAATATACGCCAATACAATCAACGTGTATTTTTGCACTGCATAAATTATTTATATAATGATACTCATAATTAACTTGTAATATTAACGAGTTACATTTCGTCTCAAATTTTCCATTATGTCGTTTGAGTTGAGTTAATAATATTAATCTATTTGTTTTATTTCTTTTCAAACAAATATATCTAACGAATAAATCGTTGGAAAATAATGTTGAAAAATTTCTATCTAAACGGTGATGAAGATGAGAAACATTTAGAGATTTCAACTTAAAAAAATTGATTTATTGATCAATGAGACTAAATTAATGAATATTGTAAAATTTAAGTAACAGGACAACTGAATCAAATGAAATTAAAACATTCAAACTAATTCCTCTTTCCTGTTGTGAATATGTTTAATGAAGAAACTTTATGTAATCTCATAATCACTTGATCTTATAACAAATATTATTATGAAGAAACTTGGTCTATAATAGGGAACAAGAATTGTAAAATTATATCCACCATTAACAGAAAGGTTTCGTAAATTCCTTTCAATTTTCAAAATTAATGAAATATGCCCACAAAATACAATATGTATATGCAATATAAAGCATAAAAGCTGCACGCCGACAGTACTAAATGAGAGTATCCTAACGCGGTAAGAATATTCATAAAGTGAATAACAAATATTTCACGTGACACAACCCAGAGTACCTTAGTACGAAAAAATAAAACAAAAACAACAGAGAGTAGAAGGTAATCCACGGACACATCGCGTTCAATAAAAATTGAACTAAATATTTATAAATGAAACCAATAAGACTGTTCATTTTTCTGTTTAATTTCAATATTTGCGGTACTTAATTTTTTTTCCCTGTAAATGATGATTTATTGCTTTAAATAACAAGCCCGTGTTTGCTCGTGACATGTGATTGGAAACTACGCTGGAAAATAGCCGAGAGTGGGCTTGTATTTTGTCGGTTTGAAAACAAAACGTCAGAGTCGTTACAAGGTTTGCAAAACCAGGACAAAATTTATTGAGAAATAGTTTTTTCTTATTTTTCTAATCTTAATAATTCAACTGTTGTGATAATATGATTGTATTATGTAATGTGTAATGTACTAAAATAATCATAAATGTTATTTCTGCTCCCATCGATTGATGTTTAATGACATCGCTTGTTAAAAGTTTAATTGTAATGTGAGAAACTAAACACACGAAATAAATATTACAATGGGCGCACAACAAATAAATATGAAAAGCATATACATAATACTCTGAGGCGCCGAAAATATAAGTATAAATCATGCAATGGGCAATCGGGCACAAAGTGGAAAATATCAGTTAAACTTTAAAAAAAAAAACGGTTGTTTCGCATGTGGTTTTTATTAACGTTCTGAACTTTTACTCGAGCATTTTTTTGACTGGCAATTCTGTTAAGAGTATTTTTTACAAAGAAACGATTCGCTTTATCACATTTTATTTTCGTGTAAAATATTAAATTGATTGTTCTCAAAAATTATAATCAATCGAGCATAGTTGAGTAACGATTACTATCCCCGATAAACATAACTTGATACAAATAAATTGTTAAGAACAATCGGACATATTGATGAATATTGCTTTAAATTGCACAATGTTGAGTTTCGAACTATAGTCTTATCGTAATTGGTATAGTTTAGTATAATCAAAAATATATAATGCAGATTGATAGTGCCAATAAACCTGAATAAAATGAAATACATTATTATAAGACAAAATAAACCAAAAATTAGAATGCGAAACATCTCGTTCTTCTTTCTACAAAACATCAGGTAATAACGATTTATGAACTTT
Organism: Axea sp. ZL-2020; assembly: GCA_022817665.1. Classification (NCBI taxonomy): domain Eukaryota; kingdom Metazoa; phylum Arthropoda; class Insecta; order Hymenoptera; family Scelionidae; genus Axea; species Axea sp. ZL-2020. The sequence continues at coordinate 4,881 of JABFOX010001750.1, forward strand.
TATTAATTTTTCATATGAATTCTTTATCTCTTACTTGTTTATTTAGTATTAATTGAATCCTTTGAATTATTTAGTTTCGTTTTTCGTATTTAGTAGCGTTAGTTTATTGACAAATTATACAAAATCACACTACGAATAAAGTGAAATATTTTTGGTTACTTCTGTAAATTGTCTGTAATGGTACAAAGTTCAAAAGAAAAGTCATATTCTTTAAGTTTTATAAGTCCTTCAACAATACTCTTATAATTTATCTTGAAAGGAGAAACAACCTGAATTCTTAGATTCAATTTGACTTTTTTCAGTCAAAAACTGAATTCAAGAACATGAATGAGAATTTTTCGAAATCTTCCAATAAGTAATGAAGTACGTAAAATATAAAGTTTTCGTAGTAAGTTTAAATTGCCAAATGCATCCCTTTTGTTATTATTATAATGTTATTTGTTTTTGAGATTTATAAAGCATAATATTCAGAATTAAATAATCTTATTAAAATTAAAATTTTTGTAACTTTTAATTTAATCAAGATATTGAAAAGTTCGTCACATCTTTATTCGACGAATAAAGAAATGTCGAAATCAGATTCAGTAAAACATTCTTTAATTTGTTCAGAAATGTTTTCGGTTGTGTTGTTTTTTTTTTTTTTTGGTTTTTTTTTTATCTTCTTCACAAAATTTATTAATTTAAGAAAAATCTCTGGAACGATTCAAGAACATAAGAAACCGGGAAAACGCTCCGCTTGTTATGGTAGTCTTTGTAAAATAAAACGATATTTTGTTGTAGCATTAAGACGTTTTCAAGAAGCAGGAACCCATTGTTTCGTCCACAATTTATTTTATTGTTAATATTTTTTTAACTCAAGCTAAATTTCGTCTACTTTTTTAATCAATAAAAATATCGCTCCAATATAGATATTATGTATTCTTATTAAAACGAATTCTGCACAGACCAATTGATAGTATTCAGAATAATTTATCAAAACTGTAACTATAAATTATTGCACGTTTCATGAAAATTTCAGTGCATTAAAAAGCATGTAATTTATTTTAATTGTTATAATAAATATTGCTATCGAATCACCAAATAATTACAATACAATTTTATAAATGCAAAATTTAATAAACCGTAATGTTTATTTTAAATAATATCGTATAAAATATTCCATTATAATTGATGAATGCGTTCACTAAAAATTTTAATTAAATAATTCTGATTACCAATCAATACCGTATGTTTTTGTAGACAAAAACATACATTAGGTTTCATATAAATTTTCGAAGCTTTTCATACTTCCTATAATATTTCGTATGAAATTATTCGACGAGATTCATTTGATCATTTTTCGTATTTTACCCAGTGCCAAAAGAAATTTTTGACAATCTTCTGATGCGACATGTCGCATTCTCTCGGACGAGTTCAGATATATGAAATGTTGCGATCCTTATATCATAAGAAAAATATTTTGTTCATTAACGTGAATTGAGTGATGCAGGGCTTCATCATTCATAGAGCATGTTTACAATGTTGTATGACACTCGGGTGTTTTAGGACTGTTTTATTGTAAACGACTTTTCATTATTCGCTAGCATTGTATCATTTACGCTTAGAAACTTAAAACATCGATAATTCAATGACCATGACTGTCAAAGTTAGCCATCTGCTGTTACATTCTGCGACAAGTTACGTGTCAGCGAACAATGCTCGACTGCAGAAAAAGACAATGTAACTACTTTACAAGCTCGGTAGAGGATCCGGACTTTTCGAGTCATCTTTTTTTTTGTTCTATCTTTTTCTTCATCCTTGTTAGAGTTCCAAGTGAAATTTTACGGAATAATTATTTCCTCCTTTATCTCGGGAAAAAAATGATATTTTAAAAATATTTTGTATTTCTAAAATCTCATTTGTGTTATATAAAATATTTTCATTGAATTTATTTTCGTCGGTAAATAAATTTCAATAGGACAGAAATATGGTCGCACCTTCATAATATAGCATTATTAATGCGATTTAATTTAAAGCGAAGGATATATGAGTTATTATTTGATACCTTCATGGATTTTCTGTGATTATAAAGTTTTGGAAAAGTAGACTTTTGAAAAGAAAAGATTTATCTCAATTTTACATTATTCATTTGTTGCTGTGAACAAGCTTGCGCGAGCAATTAAAAAAAATTGTAATAAAAAAAATTTAAATAATTAAAGTTTATATAAATAAGATGAATAAGTACACATACTTTTAAAAACTGGTAAATATGTATGAAATTGTTTAACATATGCAAATTGAATTACCAGTTATTAAATGTAGAATTAAATAAAACATTTATACTACTACTTTGAATTTTTACTATGTTTAACTTTGATTCATAATTGCGAAAAGTTGATTTAATGAGTGGACATTCGAGCATCTTTGTATTTAATTCTATTTAAATAACTCATTACTTGTTGCGGTGTAGAAGTAGTAATTAATTTACTGATTTAATTTAGTACGGCAATAGTTCGGCAGAGTACTTGGAAATTAATATGACAAGAGTCTGGTGAAATATCTGTCAAAAGTGAGAATTATGTTAGCGATACATATTATGGGTAGAGTGACCGTCATTATCTTTGCTAAATCTCTATCAAACTCAACACCAAATTAACTACTAAACTAATGCCACAGTTTACCATATTTTATACCAGATTTAAAAAATTCCAAAAGTTATACTACTAACATATAAATATAAAATTGTTAATTTTTACCGGATAATTTTGAATTGTGATATAATCAGTAAAAGAATTTTTTAAGAAAGTAAAGTCTAACATTTATTGTTCTATTTGAGATAAATAGAAGAGCAGTTTAATCATTGAGTATCGAATTTTTCTTAGTTTGACGATAACCTGGATTGCGTGAATACTTAGCATATAGTCGATAGACATTTACCAAACTATTAGCCAGACTTCTGCCGTATTCTTGCCATATAAATGTCAGACTAGATTATCCCATTATTGTCATACTTTTTTTCATACCGATTGTTTCATATCATTGCCACATTGGGCAGAAAATAATATATTTTTTATCGCCTTCGGCTCGTGCTGTTACTTTTACACTAGTCTGAGGTCTCATATTTTCCACCCTTTTTACTTCAATATTTTTCATAAAAAGTATAAATAAAATGTTACATTCCAAATCTGTTTAAAGTAACAGAAAAGTACGCAAATTCAGACCAGATAAGTAACGTTGCTGTTTTGCCTCAAGGCAAAGACGTAGACTTTTCACTTGGTCTGCATTTGTGCAATTTCTGTCCACTACACAAATGTGAAAATTGATAAACAATAAAAGAAGACTCAAATATAATGAAAATGAAAAACATCAAATTTAGCTATGACGCAACATAGTACGGACAAAAAGTAGCATATTAAGCAAGAATAAAATTGAGTAGTACTTAGATGGGTCACTGTCGATGAATTATACTTTTTCTAAAATAAAATTCTTTCACCTTTACAATGAAAAAAGAAAGAGAAAGTGTAGTCTAAAAATAATTTTAAAATAAAAAATGTTTTACCCAGAAAAACTGCTAGAATATGCTTTCTTTTAAGAAATATTTTATATCTTAAAAAGGTAATGATAACGAAATTGCCTATGTTAAATGAGAGAGAGAGAAAAAAGTGTTATATATAACATTCTAGGCAAACTTAAGAACTTTTGAAATACTAATGAAAATTTATACAAATGTACGATACTGATATTCATAAATCGAACTGTAAGAAATTCACGTATAAGTATGTAATATCAATACTAAAAACTTGTTTAGAAGAAAATTGAATCATTCAATTTGTAAACTGGTAATAATTAAGTGCACTTATATTACAATTACAATTTAACTTACCTACATTTTTACTGATAACAAAAACATGCTATTGTGATAATTTTAACATTTCCGCGAAACATATACAAAGATAAAAATATATTAAAATATCATAGCCATTACTTTTTATATTTTGATGTAATACAATTATTATGCAAATTTGAAATACATATTGCTTCGAAAAATTTTTATATTTCAGTAATTTCGTAGTATATTAACATATTTCTATGTAATATTGTACAAGTTTTACTGCGCTAGTACAATTTCATATTACAAGTTTATTATTTAATTCAAATATTAAAATATATTTTTACTACCATTCTTTGAAATAAATAAAGCATTTACATTTCAAAAGTAATAAAAGTCAAAAAATAGTATAAACGATACTATTCGTCACAATTTAATGCAGTATGCATTCAAACTATATGATACACAAGTGCATTGTATCTATCCTTGCATGTACAGAATTACAATTACATATATGGTACGTGTCTCTGTTATGGTGTTGATGTGAATATTAAATACGTTTCCATAATCGTGTTAATCTTAACGAAGTACACAAAAAATTATTGTCAACGTTGAAAAGCATTAAAAACAAACAAGGAAATAAAGAACTAATGGCACAGTTTATATTTACTGAATTAATGCATATTAAAAACAAATTGATCATTGTTTTAATCAATATGGTAATTTTACTTATTCCAAACAAAGGCAACCAACAGTGTAACACAAAAGAAATATTTATAACAAACTTCTAAGCACGAAACTTGAAACGTAAATCCTGAAAAACATATTAAATTTATATAAAATTTAAAAAGAAATTCGCATACAAATTCAACATTATAGTTTCGAAAATTCAATATCTGTATATTAAAGTAACTCTCAAGAGTATAAGGAACTCAACTTCTGAATATATTTTCAAAAGAGAATTGTCTCAATTTATTCAATATAAATACACGTCAAAAGAAATTACAGATGTTTTAAAAGTAAACGATAAATTTTCATTTCTATAAAATTATTATTTTAAATTGAACATTTGTATTTGAATAAAAAAGCCAAAATGATGTTTAATATTTATAATAAATAATATTAGAAGTTTATGGTAAACTAAATCCCGTATTTAATCAATAATTAGCCTACCCACACTTGCGCTCTAAGACTTTTAAGGTATTTTGCAGAAATTTATTATGACTTTAATTGTTTCAGAAATTCAAGAAAAACATTATTGTCTTAATATTCTACGAGAAATAAACATAAATTTTCGAGCGAATTTCTGTAAATATGTTTCTACAGATTTAGCATAATTTATTTATGTTGCTTCATTATTAAATTTCTGCAGGATTTCCATTTGATTTACGAATAATTTCTATGAAGCGTGGTATAATTTCTGTACGGTTTCCACGTAATCGATTAGATTCAAATTGGCTTCTAACTTCAGATGTAATATTGCTAGAAGAAATGTATCACATTTCCAAAGAGCAAAAGTTGTCCCCCAGTGGTTAAACATTGAATATCTTTTACACTTTATTCATGGAATTATTATTCCAATGAGAAATTACAAAGAATTAAATAAATGAACCAATCAGCTCAAACTGGTAATCAGATTATAATAAATAAACGTAGGCCAATATTGGCATGAATATGATTGAAAAAGAAACGAGGATTTTTCCTGAATAAAAATTTATTGCTCTAATGAGAGAACACAATCAATCCAGTGATGGTCCAGTATTATGCTAATGTGAGCTCAATTTTATATCAACACCACAACAATTAAAGAACAATTATATAAATCGATATACAGTTAAAAATCATTTTCGAACCTTCAGAATATTTACAAAATGTTAATACATAATAAATTATACATGTGCAATTTTTATAAAAATTATAATTATTAGAACACGTATTTGAACACTGTATTTTGGTAACTCAGAGATTAAAACAGAGATCTTATGAGCTGTATATAGTAAATCATATATAAAAACGTATAATAAATATTTAATATATTTTCAATTAATTTAAACATTTTGGACGTTTTTCGGGCTGAATTTATTTTTCAATGGCTGCTTTATTAGTTAAACTTTAATTTGATTAAACTTTCGTGATTAAAATTGATATGCCATTGCTATCTCGCTTTTGTGACATGGATTTTAAACGTATAATTAGAAAATGTGAACATAGAATAGTTAAAAATACAAACATAAAAATCATTTTTAATAATGAAGTGTTAAGATAAAAATATCAAAGTAGTTGTTTAAAATAAAACTAAATCTTAAAATTTTAATAAAAGATTTAGATTATTATAACATGTGTTAAAATTTAAGGTAGTAATACTTTTGAGTTAGTATCACTGTAATATATCATTTTAATTCACGCATACAGAACTCGCTATGCAAAGGGAGGTTGTTGCTGCGTAAGGGTGAATAACAGTGCAATATTAAGAGTACTTAATAGCATTTTTAGCTGTACATTCAATAAAATTTTACGAAATAATTGATACTTTATGACATTTCAGAAATACTCTATTCTTTTTTTATTTTCTTACTATTATATTACTATTTACTTATTTACTTTATTCTTTTTAAATTTTTATAATTAGAATTTGAATCTTTGAAGTATTTGTATAATTTTTCGACATTCTAAATATTTGTTAACAATCGTTGCAGTTTTGGTTTTAATTGCGTTAAATGATTAGTTCTGTAATAATTTGACGATTCAAACATTCTGTTTGCATGTCCCAATCATATTCCAACGATAACCCGATAATCCAAATCTATTATTTATCGGTAAACAATTACCATACAAACAAATTTTAAAGTGCTGTCAAAAATAATTGATTTACTATATCGCAAACTTTAACTGATTTTACTTATATTGTTCATGGAAAACAATGGTATAATGCCTTGTTAATGAAGCCTTCTGTTTTCCATGTAGCACACGAAAAAATATGATATAAATGTATTTAAAAAGAAATTTTTTAAATATATATTTTTCCTCAATTCTTTTATTTTAAAGTTCATTTTAATTATGTTTTTTATTATTAAATTCAAGTTATAATCATTAAGTTTATGATTTATTAGAATTAATTTACATTTCAAACATAGAATATATTTTAAAATCCTTATTTTATATTTATTTTAAACTCAATTGTGTAATTTTACTAAAATAAATTATTATTAAAAATTATCCATGTGTTGTACGTGATAACTCTGTCATACTGCTAAACAATACATTAAAGAAACATTCAGAATTATTTACAAATATTAAATAATATTTACACGAATTAACACCCATACTGCCGGATTTTATTGTTAATAAAAATATCGAGGCAAAAATTGTTGTATCTTTATTTAAGAAAACCAAAACAGTTATAATATTTTACATCCATTTTTTAGTTATTGATAATATATTTCGTAATATTAAACGTCATATTTTTTACATATTCACCTCAACATAAACATTTGTAATAAGTACAAAAATATGTATTTCCATAATTTTCATTTCATATAAATTAAAAAACATTCAGGCAATACCCTAAATAATCAAACATAAAATATATTATATTTCTTATGCACTGAAGAAACGATATTGCAAGGATTATATTAGGTTGGGGAAAAAGAAATCCATTATTTTTTCGGTAGATGGCTGTAGTGATCGATATCTCGTAAATTATCGATCAAACAATTTCAAATTTATGCTCGTTGTCAAGGTAACAGTTCGCA
>JABFOX010001751.1:0-12439 GCA_022817665.1 Axea sp. ZL-2020
GCATTGTTAGGTATGGGATCGGGGACTTTATTGGGTCGGAAGTTTTCGGGCGGAGATAAGGGATTGGCCATTCGACGTTCGCGGCATCGGTACACGCATGAGTTATACAGAGTGTCTTAGAAAATCAAATATACCCATACACATTCACGTATTTTTATCGCCCTAAATTTAAACTCCTCCGTCTTTTCGTCTTCCGTCTTGAAAGCTAATCCTATTAATGTACTGGCAATTGCAAAGCAGTCAACGACACTTTAGAGGATTCGATACGAATTTTGAACTCGGACATTTAATACCCAGGTTAGTCATAATAATGGTCAGCTGGAGGGACGAAAATAAAACGGTTGGTCAGAGAAAAATGCAACGAGGCGTGTAGCGGCCAACGGAGGCGCCGATCCCAAGGGACACACCAGGATAAAATTGATATGTATTCCATGCCGCCTCCAATCTATCGCGGGTCAAGCAGGCGGAATTTTAAGCGTGATCGGTACACGTAGTCGGCCTGTACTTGGCCCGTCGTGTGTGTTTGATATACGCTTGAGTATACGTGCACCAGGGGGTCGCTGTGATCGAGTGCGCCGAGTATAAGGTATTTCGATGTGGAATTCATTGCACACACCGAAACAAAAAACGCGCGGCAACGTAACATTGTGTTTTATCATTCGGGAATTATTCCATCCGCGAACGCACTTTATCCCGTTCTTAACGCCGTCACAATATTTCTGGCGAAGACAATTATGCCGCCACAAAGTACACGCGTTCGTCGCTTTGTTGATTCGTTTACCAACATAAAATCGTGGGAGAGAATAAGTAATAAATTGATACACGGGTCCATGCAGGGCTTATACAATTTTATTTTATGTTGACTATTTTTACATTTTAAGTAAATTTATTGATTAGAAATACGTTCAAATATTAGGTAAAGATTAAATCGATTAATTGTAATTACACGCGTTAAACTGCATTAATGATGGCATGAAACAAAATTTAACATTTCAAATATAGGTTTGATCAAATCGATTTATATTTATAAAAAGGCCATTGGATAGAAACTTAAAAATTTATTTTACAATTACCTTTGTTTATTTGTTTGTTTGTTTGTTTGTTTGTTTGTTTTTGTTTCAAATGTTCCTATTGTGTTTTTAATAATGTATTGGTATATAACACATGATTTATTATATTATAATAGTATATAGTTCAATTATGAAAATTGTTATGTTGTTTCACACAGTCTCATATTTAAATTTCATGTTATAAATAAATTTATTTATTTTAACTTGTTGATATCACGCATTTATATCAGAGATTAAATCCGGAATATATGAAAATTATTCAACATTTTTCTCTAATTGAAAATAAATAATAAAATAATAATAAAATAAAACGTCTGGAAAAACTCTGATAGAAATGCGTACAATCAATTTAGCGATTCCTTGTTGACATGATAATTTTAAAAAGTAGAGTCATGTTTCGCAATTATTTATAAGTTCCAATTATCAATAAATTAAATTACAGTGTGGAATCCGTTTTCAAGAACAAATCGTAAAAGATGTTTCTTTTAAATACTACATGCATAAAATATTACAAATATTTATATTAATGTATCAGCAGTATTTGAAATTTTATTATCAATGTGTAGCAATACATTAAATTAAATGACTATATTCAACATTTTAATTAAAGTCAAATTTTGTCAATAAAATATCTTTATTTATCGACAAAATTAAATTTGTTTAATTTCACTGATAACTAATTGCAAACGAGATATTTATAATTATTTTATTTACAAAAAAACTTTTCGATATTTTTTCTTTTCTTTATTTTTATACATATTACTGAATATTGAACAGTTGATTCAGTTATTGTTATATTGATTTTACAATTACATTTAAAATTATTTTATTATCGCATTAAACACAATACATGAAGTAATATAATTAAGTTAAAATAATGAAATATTTTTTGTACAATTAATTCGAGTTATTTTACTATAACTTTATTAGTTATTTATAAATAAAGTAATGTAAAATGTAACAAAATATTTTATCGATTCCACGAGAGTGTTGTTTTTTTTGTTTTCCATTTTGTCGTACCGCGTAGTATAAAATTTTTCATATTTTTTGACAAATTAAGGATTTATAATAATAATTAAGAAAAACATGTATTCTCAAACACGTTCAATAAATGAAGGAAACGTAAAAACAGATAATAAATCTGCAACTAGTCACAAGCTTTATTAGTTTTTGTACCATTGTGTGTGTAAATTTAACAGCGATTATGTACAATTCAATTGAAAACTTTTCCTGTGCTGCTCCATAAATAACATTTCGGAACTCGAGCTGATAATTTTGACGAGGTGACTGGGCCAACATTTTTCATCCTATGGCACTTAAGAATAAATGTGCGCGGAAAAAGCTAGGTCTTTTTAAATTGTAACGAGCTGCCAAAGGATGAATGATGCGCCACCCGACTGTCGTCTCATCGGGTCCAGATTCGTCCCCGCTTTCTAAGCGGCATATAAAGTGTCAGACACGAAAATATAAACATATACATACGTAGCCCCCAGCCAATAGAACCGCCCCGTCCACCCTACATCATGAATATATTTACATTGATCGTTTCTCCTCGACATTTTTCATTTTGCCCTTGTGTCAGCCGCGTTTTCGTTCACGAGTGTCTAACGGTCCTTCCTCTACACGTGCTTTACACGCTTTATTTATACATCGCCTCGGGACGGACCGGGCCTTGGAAATCTCAGAGGCGCTCGGCGTACGCGTGAGTAATCAACTGGTCAATATTTTCCACAGCCAGCCACTCCTTTGGTTCGAAATTGCAGGCTCATTATACGCGGGACAAAGTTAAATGCACGAAACTTTCGTTTGCCAGTCTTTTAATATAGCTGTTTACGAGGATAATTGCGACACGGCTAACATGCGCATACAGCTTGACAACATTTATCTCAGATTTTCGGCAAATATTTATCTCGCATAACAAATTTCTTCGCCAACTTTACAATATCAAGCATAATTCTATCGTACAAGTATAGTTATTGATAATCAAACTGTTAATTTATGCCGTTCGTGTTTTACCGCGAAACTCATTCTAATATTAGCGACTGCAATTGCCTCTGATCGCTGTTTAATTATAGGAATACACGCGTATTCATCGTCACGTGTGACGCTTACCCACGAAAACGATAAAACCGATTAAATTGGGTTAAAACACCGATTAATTTATGAAAGGTCCTGAACCGCGTATTACTCGCATTCAAGTGATTCTGTTCCAATGTAATTAGTAGCTCCAGGGTTTAAGTTATGTGTGTATGCGTTGCTTCAGTTTACTTTACTGTTTTTTAATATGCTTGGAATATCAGTCCCAAAACCTGTCTTCATCGACCATTCCCCGAAAGCCAATTATTACGACCGCCCGCGTAATAAGAAGCGCCATTCAACGGAGGACTTCACTAAATTTTTAATAATCTTAGAGTCAGTTAATTTAATCTAAAACGCTCAAGTGTTGCTGTTGCTCATCTACCCGATTGATTTCATAACTCACTTTTTGTTCCGGAATATAAATGTTCATTGAAATTAGTTTAAGTTTAACTTGGTATATCCGTAAATAAATAATAATTTTTAACGAAAATAGAATTAATAGCATTCAGATATTCTTCAGTTGAAATTCAAACGGATTTTTTTTTTTTTCTGGATTTCAGTATAATTAATGGTAATAATATTCCCATTGACTTTATGTACTTTAGGTAAACGTTCAGATCAAGCTTTGTTTTTCTTCTAGTGATTAAATGACAATGTTATACTACTTAAATAGAGTAAATAGATAATAACTTGAAACATGCCGCATGTTGCATGAGTGAATTTAAATTTACGCGCGTGTATGTATAAATGTGTGAGTCTATTTATGAATGCATAAACGAATAGGATTTTGTACGACTATACAAAATTAAATTAAATTCGATATAATTATGTTACTTTTTACATCTGTTCAGATATGAGATGATTTGCCTTGAAAACTAAATAGAATTTCATTTTTGTGAAAATCTTACAGATTTTTAACACTAAATTTTTATAGCAAAAGTTCTTAGTATTCTCATAAAATATAATACACTTATTCTTCCATCTACTCTAAAACTGAATAGAAAAAAAACTATTGAACAATTACTCAAAATTAATTTTTGAAGCAAAATAGTACTCCTTAATAAACATGTTTATATACTCGTTTTTATAAATTTAATAAAACTAAAATTCATATTGTTCAGAAAATAAACTAAGCAAATAACATTTTAATATTTCTATTTACTTAAGAAACAAGACATTTATAAATTTTTTTCTCTTCATTCGGATATCTCGTTAAAAATTTCGTGTCTTCAAAAACATGTATGACATCAAAAGTAATTTCCAGTATTCATTTGTTGCAACGATTCAGCGGTACTACGTGAAAAATCATAAAAGATTATATTCACGTATAGCAAACTTTTGTGCATTATTACTACAATTTATAAATTAATTTCAAGATTATATATTATTCGTGAGATTAAGTTTATTATAAATTTATTATGATGTGTGTACTTAATCAAAAAAAAATATTGCATATGATTACAATATTTTATGCAAATGGTCTCGTCTAAAATCGTATTGAACTAAGGTAACCGCAAGGTATCATTGGGAAATAAAGTAATTGGTATTATTATTGAATACACTGTTTCGTAAAATGACAGACAGTAGCTACAATAGCTTAACTCGGTTCCATCAATATAATTAATTTTAAAATATCAAAAAAAAAGTCTGGGTTTTAATATGTATGTATAAACCCGTACATAATTTATAAATTCGAAAATGTATATTCCAGATTTGTGTTGCTATGCCAAATAGTGAATTAATTCAACTGTTTTGTTATATAAGCATTAAAATATATTTTCACAATTACAATACAGATGCAATAAAATACATGTTAATAAACTTTTATTTTTAACAGCGAAAGTTGTTAATCATAATTATTAATTCAGTGGTAGCATTTAATAATGTCATTTATGGATTATTGTAGAAAGTGGTTGTTGTGATGTCATTTCAAAGTAGCTCATCTTCATAGCCAATAATTTACGTTCTTTTCGGGTTGCTATCTTAGCAGTAAAAGTCCGTAGACAGTGCACCGCGCATCATTGAGATTGTACCGTATCTCGACATCTGCGTTTCCATCTACGACAGCGACAGCTGTAGAGCAAAAGCAGGAACAAGGTAAGCACCACGTAAGAAGCCGCGGGCAAACTTTTGACGAAGAAGTGGCATCGTTTTGACTGCCACCTCCTTCTCCCGTGTACCCCATAAATCACGTAAGGCTTATATGAGTTGAGAGAATAACGCACTCGGTTAATGAAAAGTAGGTATTCTGAACTTTGAATTATAGCGTGAAGAGTATAAGATAATATACAACAGAAATATTTTTTGTACGGCTTTGTTGTCTGTCGACAAAGGTCTGTAGACAATGTGTCAAATGTTACTATTAATTCAATTCCTATTTTATATTTCATGCTGTCTTTGATTAATAGCAAAATGGAAATGCAAACTATGATATACTTTTTAAATACGTATTTTGCAAATTGGAAAGAGCTCGTGAGATAAACATTAAAAACTGTAATAAATTATTCAATTTCTATCAGATTTGGAAGAGCAAAATGTAAAAAAAATGTGCTATTATAATTATGTCGGAATAAAAAAATATTCTTGAAAGAAAATGATTCAGAGTTTGGTAACAATTTGAAACGATACTTTAAGTCTACTGTGACGAAGTTAATGTGTTTACTAATTACAAGCATAATAATCAAATTTTATCTTACTGATCAAAATGCGATTTTATAGTTTTTATGAGAAAATTACTGTAATTATAAAATCATCTTATTTAAAAGTGTCAGAAACTATCAAATTTAATTATATTTTCTTTCTTTGACGTAGGCAGTTGACCATTTTACAAATCATTAATTTCTGATATATTTTGTGAAACAAAAAAAAGAATTTTATGATTAGTAATATTCTTTCATAATAAAGAGTTGGCTTGTTCAAGATGAAATTTTAATAATAAATTTTTTTTTAATAATAAGTTTACCATTTTCAATTTGCCAGACTTAAAGAATGGCCTCACTACAAAATGCAAATTATTTTCATTTTAATATTTTTTATACGATTAGAGCTTATAGCATACATTTTTTAATGTTTCAGTTAAATTCCATTTTAACATATTTTTTTATTGTTAATTATAAATGAAAAATACAACGAAAAAAATTAATAAAAGTAGTTATAAATTCTTGGAAAATTATCTTAGTAAAAAAAAAAAATTAAAAACAAAAGTTCAATCTAATATGAGCTTAGAAATCAAATCCGTGGTTTATAAATAAAATACCTTGTATCTGATATTATACTTGATATTAAATGTAACATAAATTCTGATATTAATTCTTCTAAAAAAATGAATGTCGGAACTAATGTCAAACTTAAGTCTTTGATGTTAATCAAATCCAACATCAGTCGTAATTTCTGCAGTTACACAAAAAGATTCTTCCATTTTTTGATTTAAAGTTTATTTGCATTTCTTATGTCATTTCACAACCAATTTTTTATTGAGTAAAACGTCTAATTTTGTAAAATAATTATAAAAATAAGCAGTTGGAAAATAAAACAAATTGGTACGATTAAAAATGGTTTTGTTGTTTTTTGTTCTTTTTATTCTCGTAATAAAAAAATAAACTCGTAAGTTAGGCAGTTCGTAAGTAAATATTGGATGCATAGTAAACGGTTCTTACGACGTAAAACATCATCCCGCCTATTTGTTCTAATACGAAACCAATGCTAATGACTATATATCACGCTCCCTACTGAACTCGCTATGGTGGATCCCTCGCTTGATCCCACGATCCGCGACACCATGAATCATATACAAGATATTAATGTATCAATTTATCTTAGCTCGTCTTATTAAGAGTCCTTTCTACTTTAAAGAGTGACGTTTCTAAATGGAAAACTGTGACCTTACCCTTTTTGGACTTTCATACTCTCTTTAATAATTCTGATCGATCATTGACTGTCTCGCTTTCAGTGTAGAAACATCGAGTGATTAATTTCATCTAAGAAATTTGTTGTGTTGATTTTGTTATCGGTGTGGCCAACGGTGCAGTAATAATTGCATTAATTATTTTATTTTTATTCCAGTCGATTAGTTGATTAACAAATTGTACCGATTTACATACAGCAGTGTTTTAAACCACCTTGACCTTATTTTGTGTGTCAATCATTCGAAAGATCGACACGCTGCGTAAAAATAGCTGCGAAATATTCAGCAAACAGCGCACACTATTGGGACAGTGAAATGCGACGAAAGGAGACGTGGTTGGTGGGCCACGGTATAGTACTGCTGTAAACACTAAGGCGCCGCGACGCTTTACGACGCTTCGTGCCATGTTTAACTTATCCGGGACTTGCAGGCACTACAGTCATTTTCAAATCGCAAGAATAACGACGTCACTCATTTTACGAACATTCTTACATTAGATACATAAATATGTTATGTAGCTTTCCGCAAATGAAATAAACACTGTTCAACCGCAACGTATTTGCAATCATACACACGAATTTAGTTTTATAATCAAGATTATTTAAAGTGACATAATTCAATAATTTAATTTGTTTTGAAGATGCATGAAGTTTTAAACGAATGTAAATTTCAATGTCTTTTTAATGCAGTGTAACGAAATATTATATCCGGAACAAATATCTCTGTTATTAGTTTTAAAATTAATACTTTAAATTATTAAAAATATTTATAAATATTACGTAAATACAAAGTTTGAAACTTCACACGCATAATAAAAAACTTCATTTTATATAATATATATATATATTAATATTATTAACCGGCACGACGTATTTTAATCAATAATTTATCTAATTTTTCAACTATTCACTTTTGTGTAATATTTATGTGAATAACGTTAATCAATGCATATTATAAAAAGTAACTTTTTAACATAATTTTTTTGTATTCAGTTTCAAACACTTTGGATAAATTTGTAATGCATTTTTAAAGTTATTTTAATACATTTTACATTTATGCAAATATATTAATTGAACTTCAGTGTGAAATGAAATAAAAATTTAAATAATACACAACTGATTTACTTATTTTTTTATTTGTAAAAATAAAAAATATGCATATAATGTGTATACATTAAAAGCGAAAGGAAATTTGTGAATTAATCTAAACTTAATACGTTATTATTCATTAATATATAATTCATTGTAATAGGTGAGTTATTTCTTTATTTCAATGTTAAGTAAGTAAAGTTTCATCTATGACGATTAAATATTAACTGTTTCAGTTAAATGCTTTTTTCTATAAACATATATTTTTAACAATAAATATGTTATAAAGTAAGATTGACATTTTACAGTATACATTAACTTAAATTAATTAAACCGAAATAAATAAAATAGTGATTGATGTTTCACCCAGCAATGTATGTTGTTTTGTATTTAATGTTAAAATTGTACTAGTCACGTAAAAATATGTATAATTTACACATAACACAAAAATATGCAAAATATGGATATAAATTCGAATGGCAAACGAGTGATAATTTTTCAATAATTAACTAGTTTCAATAATAAAAGCAATGGTTTCACACGCGTTCTATGAATTTTTTCATATAAATCAATGTACTTCCGGATGATTGATAAAAATTAATGCATGCGTCGTATACGGCGCATCAGTGGGTAACTTGTATCGGCATTTGCAGTCCGCCAAGATCTATACAGGATTGCAGGTATATAGACACGCGGCAATTCGGTGGATTACGATTAAATATTGATGGCATCGGCTGATACAGATTAATGTACGGAAACCCCGGATCGTCGATCCAAGCTGCTAACCTACGAAATGTTATTTGTCTCTTGTCGTAGACACTTCGGCAAAATAAACGAAATACAAGAAATAATTCAAGTCGAAGTGAAGTGAAATAAATGAGACGGCGAAATTTTTGATTAACGTACAGGTTGTTTGACTTGAGCTTCTTATCAGCTCACTTTTCCCTTTTGATATCTTCCTCGCTCTGTCAACTGCTCGACTTTTCTCCATTCAGTTATGATGAACTGTGTCGCTAGCGGCAAGAATTTATTTCAAGATACCGCGTCCTGGGGGAATCTATTAGCCCGTTGGATGGATACGAGAGCTTATTTACTCGTGCGGGATTCGCGCGATAACGTCGAATTATTCGTTGCTGTGCGTTTATTTTAAGTTCTAACAAGCTTAAATAATACACGCGCATATTTCATAATTCTGTTTATTCGAGTTTAAGCGTGTCTGTTAGTTTATTATTATTGCAATTGATATATTTGTTGCTATTGTTATTGCTGCTGTTATTGCTATTCTCATTTTGAAAAAGGTCTGCAATATGCACAGAATTTTAAACAATTTAAGTGTAAATTTAAAAAGCATTTGTAATGTAAAACAAAAATAAATAAAATATGAAATAAATTTATGAAAAAACTATAACTGGTGTAGAATAAAAATAATAACGCGATAAAACTCGATGTAAATTATTTATCAATAGTACTATGTTCAGATAATAAACTAATTCCGTGTATGTCTTTGAAGATACTTTTTATGCAGTTTTAATGGAGAGTTTAATGACAAACGACGCATTAAGACAGGATTGACGTAATTGGATTGCAGTAATTAAATAATACTTTTATCACAAGACGAGGTCGCACGGTACAAACACGGTGGCCTCAGAATTCACCGAGATTTTCGAATCAGGCGCCTATCTTCTGCGAGAAGACGCGTTCCGACGACATTTGCGATAAATCTTCTGGCCGATCGAAATTTATTACAACGTAGGGAACGGGATGAAAAAAGTGGCCGATGGGGAACCACATGAAAACACGACACTCGGACCAATCATTATTGGCAAACTTCCTTGAGCACACTGTATCGCGTACAATAAACCATTTATAAATCATGCTATTACATGAAAATTGAATGTAACCTTTCATTAAGCGAATCATTGAATCGTTTAATAAATAAGTACCGGCTGAGTGACAAACGAGACACGTGGTATTCTTGAAATCGTGTACCAAGTCAATTTAACCATTATTTCAATTTTTAAGTTCCGCTAGGACAGAATATATATTTATACGAATTATTGCAATATTTACGAGTGCTTTTAAACTTTTTGTCTTATAAATTAAAGAAAAATGTTTATGGCCCAGATTATTTACCTAGTTGTAATTTGTAACGCAGATGGATACTCTATCGATTTCATAATGAATTCACAAAATGTTCAACAACAGTTGTTTAACACAATTATAGATCGAATTAAAATATTAAATTCCTTTTCCTTAATTTTGTTCGTACTTTTTATCTTATTAAAGCAATCGCGCCTATACAATGTGTTTGTCGCTATCTTTACGACACAAATAAAATAATTTTATCTCCTTTTTAGACCTTCATGATTCATCAATCCTCAAGTTCATCCACATATTTTCCATTCAACTAATTATGCGATTCAGTGGGGAAAAAATGGCTTGCATTTGGTGTATAATATTGAACTCAATCTAGTCTAATAACTCTCAAAGGCGTACACAAGTTTTTGCGTACAAACGGCGTGAAGGAAAAATCGATAGGTCCTCTCGCCTCGACCTTTATGGACGATAATTTTTTTTCTCTCCTCGTTGTCCGTGCGCGTAATTTATCGACGAGTCCCTCCAGAATCATTTACATTGATTAATCGAGCTGATCAATCTCTCGTCTCCTCGTTCCTTCGACTTTTCGATGAAACGATCTTCTCGCGTTGGCCGGACATTAATTTTTATTTTGCTCAAGAATACTCGTCCACACGACTCATTTTCGTTTTGACATTTCACATTCATAAACACATCTCATTAGCTCGCATAGAATATTTCTCGTGTGATACGTGCGTTTCACGATACATACTCGTGAAAATAATGCTATTATTCAATTACTTACCAAGTAACATTTTATTTTTATTACATTTATAGATATTCTCACAACGTTTATGTACATATAGATTCACATCATTGTAATATTTGTACAAAAAGGTTTATAAATATAATGTGCACACTGAAAAAGTTTTTAATAACCTACACACTAAAGGAGACACATTTTTAACATGTGAACATTATGTAACATCAGATATTCGGACATTAGCAATGTGTTGAGAATTCCATGGAATAAATTTGATCAACCGTGTCTCAACCTTTCCACATATTTACTACTAAAATTTTTAACAAATTACAACGAACGATCATTTGTGTGGATAAGAATGTTGTATTTTCTTTGGGACTTAAATGGGAAAGATGGTACTATATTCATTAGACCACAGAAGAAACAGAGACTCAGCGAGATTAATGTGTCGCCAGCTATTGCAGGTGATTGACAGCCGTCGTGACCACGACAAAGGGCCGACACATAACCCCTTCTTCCACGCTTTTTTGACCGCTTGAGGAGCGTCAAGATATCCCCTTGACTCGTGACGCGTCGTCACCGACGCGAATAACACGTACCACGTGTGTCTCTCTGTCGCTGTGTCCGTCCGTGCATTACGCAATGCGACCGGGTACGAGAACGATTTATAATTTATACGTTTCACGCCAATTAATAGAAATCTTGAAAATTTTGAGCGCTTAAATTATGCCGAATACGTGTCTCGCTCAACGACCGGCAGATTGCGATGTGCGTCAAATTTGTTTAATCAAAAGTCGGTTTTTTGTCTTTCATCTTCAATAATGACTAATTTAGTTACGGGGGGCGAGAAATTTTAATAAGTAGATGGTCGTTTTTGGTTATCCAAGATCTGTTGTTGTCATTTGTAACGTATTATTTTATAAATTGCATGTTTTTAATATCAGTAGGAAGGAGAAAGTTTTCAACGATGTATCCGACATATTTGTATATTTTTTAGATCATTTCTTATTAATTTTAATCTGTCTTAGGCCAAGTGTTGATATATCGTATATTTTTATACAATAAATATTTAAATAATTTTATACTAAACACATCATTATTACTAAATTAAAAATAATTAACAAAATTGTATTTTGGAATAAATTTTAATACCATTTGTTTTAAATGTAACACTTTAACAAGAAGGGATTATTTTTGCTACAATTATTACAATATAAATTAATTTATTTTCACAAAATAAAAGAAATATATATATAGTGCAGATCATAAGCGCGAATTATATTCATAAAAAAATATCATTCATAATCTTTCTATACCCGTGACTAGATATTGATTTTACACAGGATATTTACACTCATAATATAATATATAATAATATAAGTAAATTAGATACGATAGTATAGACTTAATTGGAAATTTGGTTAAGAGTTTATTATATTTATTCTCTGGATGTAAGAAA
>JABFOX010001752.1:0-12439 GCA_022817665.1 Axea sp. ZL-2020
AACTGTTGTAATAATTTATACATGCTTAAAAAAATAGAAAGTATGTTAAAATATAACTCAACTGAGTATAATTCACTGTATACACAGAATGTTTATTTCATGCTGACAGTTCAAAATATCTCAAGAAATTAGCATTATACGAAAAAATTATTTCAAATATATTTTACATATTTTTACCTGAAGAATCTGCAAAAAAAATAGGGCTTCCTGTTTAAAATTTGTAAGTGATTTGCCGCTTATTCACCGCTTGTGATCGAAAGGGGTAATTTGTGCACAACAAAATGCCTCTCGTAAAATATATATTTGAGATATATTTATCTTAAAATTCATATATAATAAATTTATGACTATTGTTAGGAACTGAACCCATCGAACGGGTGTAATAGTGGCGCTTAGATACTAACGTACAGAACTATGGTTTAAGGTTTATTCACAAAATTAATTGATTATTGTTTTTTGAGATCGACACGTTTCAATATGTTAAATGATTAATAAAAACCTATAATCAGACCACGTATTGATAACAAATAATCAGACACTTTGATTAACATGCAACGTATGAGACACTATACACACACTTAAATTTTAACTACTAATTGTTTCAATTAACGAACAAATAAACTTAGTAAATAACTTCAACGACGTATTGAATATAATTAATATTTAATTGTATTAAATTTTATTAAACTTTCGTTATAAAGAAATGAAAATATAAATAAATCAAGGTCCTTTAGATGTATAAATAAAATTGAAATTATAATTAAGCTCAAGTTTGTTGATACATTGGACCGCCTGATCTTCTGGTGGATTCCTGTAAGTTCAGATGTAAACCACCATTGATTTATTAGAACACAATTCTAAACATGAACTTTAATGTTAAACACGCATTTAATTTTATAGCACTATTAATTCGATTTTAAAATTTTAACCGTTTCATAATTTATTATTCATTCTATGATAGTGTCGCGCTATTATATCAATGTATCGCCACCCCCCTCCTTCTTTTTTTATTTGATGACAGTCTGAAGTGATGTTCCACTTATAATGTCGTAATCGTTGTTAAATTGGGTAACGGACAACTATAGATTCATAAGTATAATTTATGCGATCCAAATCTGAATTATACAGGATCCACATAATTCATATAATGTAATTATTTCTCGAAAAATTAAAAACAATAAACTGAAATATCAAATAAAATTCATACTTGATAAATATCTTATTAATTCAACAAAATATTGTTGATTCAATGATAAATATCTTTAAAAAAGATTCAGTACTTTATAAACTCAAAGTAGTTTGTTAAAAATACTTTTAGAACATATTATATTATCCGTAGAGAAAGCAAAGCGACTTTATCTTGAAAACTTATTGAACTCACATTTATAAAGATTTAAAAATCTTAAAAATACGTTTCTTATATATATTAAAAATAAAAATAATAAAATTGTTTTCAATAATATCACAATTTTAAAGAATTTTTTACATTAGAATATTTGAGGACATTTTTTAAGAGACGTTTAATCTAAAAAGCAAATGTATATTCTATATTAATTTTAATATAACACAATCTCTGTTTATTTGTGAATTACTTTTTATCTGTTATACTTCTTATTCATCACAAATAAATATATTTTAATAAATAAACAATTTATCATGAATAAACTGAAATTATGTTATATTAAAATTAATACGAATTATTACTTTTAATAAATATAATTAATAAATATTTAATATATACAATAAAATTAATACTTTTTAGATTAAACATATCTTAAGAAATTTCCTAACATATTCTATTTATAACGAATTTAAAATACTTTTCTAATTTGATGTATATTATAATTTAATAGTTAGTAAATTAATGAATCTCTGAATATAAAATAAATTAAATAAAAATCATTAGTACATTAATCCCCGGGACTAATTACTAAAAATATATTTTTAGAAATTCGTCTTCATTCATCGATATAGTTTCTTCGAAAGTGATGCATTCTTTACAATGCTTCACTATCATTTCAATGTCTTTCTTATAAAAGGAATTGTCAAGACCTCCAAAAAATTTCTAAATTTCCCATACGACTTCATTATTTGTATAAAATATTTTTTTAAGCATCCCTTTAAGACTTGCGAATGGATAATAGATGCTTGGGGTCAAATCTGAAGAATGAAATGAGAGAGGCAGCGATTAGAAACCAAATTTATTCAATTTTGCTATCGTAACTATCAATGTGGTACATTGACTTAGTGAAAGAGCACTTTATTAATCGTTATATAAGTCGTTTCTTTTTGATATTGTCCTTAAATCAGTCCAATATTTATTATTGATAGTTTTTCCTTTTTCAGATAGTCGATGAATAATATGACATAAGTATCTCAAAATCCATTCAGCAGAACTATTTCAGCCTTTTATGTTTTTGATTGCTTTCTATCTGCCGATTTGATCCTGACATGTAATGGTGAATCCATGTTTTATCCATTGTCACATACTGTAATCCTATCTATTCCACCTAAACAACTCCAAGCAGCGGTCAGAGTTATCAATGCATTGTTATTTTTATTGCACTGTGAAGTAAACACAGCACCGATTTGAGAAACAGTTTTACTATAACTAAATTGTCGTACAAAATAACGTATACACTACCTTTTGATATTTCAAGATGCTTCGAGCGTTCAGTATTATTGGTCTCCATTCGGCCCCGAGCAATCTCCTTATAACACTTTTCAAATAACTATTAAGCTTGAACAGTATTTTTGTCCATCAAAAATCAATATTTAATCAACGTATGAAATTTGATTTTATCCATTGTTTTGAAAATATCAAAAGTAGCGTTACTAAAACTGCAATGTCTGAATAAGTAATGGTCGAAATGTCATAAGACTTTGACGCGTATATTTTGGAGGTGTTTATTATCTAAAATATATATGGATTTTTTCATTGCTACCTGTGAATTAGTCTCGGGAATTTTTGACCGATGTGTTAATAATACGTTGACAAAAAATTATGTTCGGTTTTTAACTTTGGAATAAAACTTACTTTTTCTATACAAATATGAACTTTATTCAGTCTAATATTTTCCATTCCATTCATTGAATGCAATTTACCTATCTGGTAAATTGATGATTCCGTACTCACGGAACTTATGGTCCTTATTAAATAAAAAAGTCAACCAAATGAAATCATCGTTATTACTGAAATTTTTACAATTTCAGAATTTTTTGTAAACTTCTAAATAAATGATAATTCAATGGTGAAAGGTCGGGGCTATATGAAGGATACGACATCATTTTTCAATTAAACTCCAATAATTTCCTATAGTGCTGACCTATTATCTTTGACTGTTTCCTCCAATATCATAAGTTGTTAACAATAAATATCTCAACTGAACGTTTAAACGAATTTGTTACAAATTTTGGTTCAAATCATATAGAACCCAAATATCGAACTTCTGAATGAGTTCAAGATATCCTGTATGCTTTTCAAATGTTGTGTGATACATTTAAACTTTTTGCAATATTTTACACAGTTATGTGATGATTTCATTTAATTACAGCTTTCATTTAACACGTTGGATGCCCTATCATCCATAAATGAATGACACTATATTTCCATGGTAATATTTCTTCATCTAATTAAATCAAGATTTTGGAGAAAATGTATAATAATTTTATTTGTAACATAATTATGACGAATATATACGATATAAAATAACAATAAACTATAAAGTAAACAAAAACCAACATTAAAAGTAGACTTATACCAATAATAAATGGTGTGTGTTTATATCTTGTTATATGTACTATAAACAAATATCTTTTAAACACAAAAATGATATATGCCAGAAACATATCTTCGAAAAAAGATGCTCTAATTTCAAAAATATAATTTGAGAAATATCTCAAAATAAATCTTGATTGCACTCAGTTTTGGATATGGAGCCTGGGAGTAACTCCACTGATTCACGCTGGGCGTTCAACGTGTTATTCATATATAAATGTGAAAAATATTTAAGACGAAATTTGTTAAACTAATTCTGATACATGCGTTTTATTACATAATTAGCAACAAAAGATTCACATATTTATTTTTGAGTCTCAGCCGCTTTCTTGTCTTTATGCAAATAAAAACATAAAATATATCACACACGTTTATTTTTGCACTCCATGTTAAAATAGACCGTAAACTACTAGTTGTAAACAAAATTAAACGAAATGTGTTTCTACCGTAATCTAACAGTGTGAATTACTAAACTTCAAAAGTAACAAATTATTAAATTGATAGACGAGTAACAAAACAAACATAACATTATCTATTATTGCAAGTCGAAATTACTTTCTTGCCAGCACAATATTTTAGTGAAAGAACTATACGAGTACAAGAATATTTATAAGAAATAATTACAAAAACAATAAAAATTGCTAATCATTCGATGAATTAGTGATTTAAAAATCTATTATAATTATTTGTTAAAAAAGAATAAAAACCTTATTTCACTTTAAAAGTACACTTACCTCACATAAACTGTTTTCTAATAGTCATTAGACAGAAGAAAACTCAATGAAATAGAACAAAAATATGTGTGCTTTTATAATGAAAATTTTATATAAAGATTATAATATTAATTTGTACGAGAGCTTAAAAAACGTAGAAGTAACAAACTGTTTTTATTTGTTCAGCTCTTAGAAATGATTTGCTTTTACACGAAGCTGTAATAAAGAATGAAGCAGAAACAGTTCGGAAAATTCTCAAAGAAAACGTGGATGTTGATTCTAGAAATAATGTGAGTAGGTTCCTATGTTTTAAATATTTCTTACACACTATGGTAAAGAACTATTTGCAGTATTTTTATTTCTATAAATGTTGTTTATAATAAATATTCTTAATGTGAATATGAGAATTGTTTTGTTTTGTGCTGCAACTTACGAGTATTATATTATCCATTTTATCGAAGTAAATAAATTTCTAGTATGGACGTGCACCAATTCACTGGGCTGCATCAAAAGGTAACACAGATATCATCGAAATGTTGGTGCAAGCAAAATGCGACATCGAGGCTAAAGATAAGGTATGCAATAATTTCTATAACATTATTTTTACTGCATTTGTATTTATATAAATTTCCACTCAACTAATACATAATAAATATGCTACACAGTATAAATACTGTGTATCCATGAAATATTGATATCTAAAATCACAAGATATAATCATAAAATTAATGAATAAAGAAAAATGAAAATATTATATTTATTAAATTATTCACTTCAGCATTATAAAAATGAATCCAAATTTTCCGTGCAGATACAAATATTATCATTATATTTTTCATATAATTTTCATCATCAAAATCATATTATCGTCAGCAGCCAACATAAAATACTCGTATAGCTGTTATTAAATATAATTTCAGATCCCTATTTGCTTTATTAATCTTTTTATCCTCGAATTATGTATTCCATGAATAAAGTATGTTCGAACTACGCATATTCGAACAAGCTTCTTGACGATTCGTGAAGCATTTTAACTTTCTGGATAAAACTTTTTAATCACCTGTTCGTTCGGCGAGAAATTCAAATAATGACAAATTACAATTCCCTTAACTTCTAGTTATTTGACTCTTTTACAAAATGCATAAATTTTGGTCACCGAATTTTCATTTAAGTTCTGTGACCTTTCAATTTAAGTACGCAAAAGCATGAGACCTCGTTGAACTTTGATCATAAGCATTCATTATCATCTTAAACTATTCGACCAAGTTAAAGCACTAGAGTCACAAAAGTTTCTTGGTTCGTTAAGTTATGCTGCAATTACTAAGTCTCGTAACATGTATATCAGATATGTGTAATATTTATGTTATTTTATAAGTTTACCATCGTTTGAGATCAAAAACTTGATACTGTATGTAATTAGATATAATTTAAAAATTAGTCTTGCATACTTAATATAATGTAATTTACACGTACTGTTCAAAATTGTCCATACAATGAGATGTTGGACGAACGATAAAAGTATTTTGAATGTCAATAAAAGCAATTTTGTGAAAATAATCATTACCATTCAATAAATATAATTTAAAAATATGAGGGCGTGTGATTATGAATTGTTAATATTCATTTTAAAGTGCGCTTTTATTTTTATACTTTTGTGAGTTATTTCCATAAAACTGTGCTATCAAATAGATGATATTTTCAACATAATGTTATACAAGATGTGTATAAAATACATGCACTGCTCATTCCTCGAAATTTTCTAAGATGTCAATTTAAAATATACATCTTATAAAAAAAAGATATGTACTATTGAAGCACTTAAAAGTGTACCTCTTTTCAAATGTGCAGTGGCGTTAACGAATCATTTAAAATATCTTTATGTAAAATTTATTAATTTTTGAACAATTTATGAAAAAAAAAATAATTGAACTGATTATTTCAGATAAGTTTTTTTTTAAATTTACGCACAATTGGTCATTTTATAAATACCATTGTTTTACTAACTATACAACAATAACTTTGTTAATAAATAAAATTATATTATCATTCAAAATTGTATAAGATTTTAAAATATAAAAACGATTTTTTGAACATGTTCTACATGCGTTTATTTAACAAAAGTACAATTATAATCTTTTTCAAAAACCTACAAATTTGTCCATTGTTGTAAATAATTTTTAAAGATGTCAAAAAAAAGGCTCTTAGTGATAGGCAACTCCTGATTAATGATCTCGAGGTGGCCTGTGAATATCTCTAACTTGATATTTTCGATGTCCTCTCTGATTATTACACGACAATTCAAATTATTTAACTAACATGTGTACAAAAAAATTAAATATTAAAAATTGTAATAAATTAATAAAAAATGTATAATGACCATTTAAAATTATAATACAAATTTGTATCAAAGTTATATCAAGTGTCTAGGTTTTGATCAGCTATTGAGTTTTTTGTCAAAATTTGTTACAGTAAAATAAATTACTCTGTGGATAATGTAACAAAACACAATGTTTTCATTGCAAGTACATTAAAATAACTCAAATCGAGTTTTGTATGTTAGGCACACTATTTCAGTTTATAATATTATTACGGTATATTATAATGATGTTATATTTATATTCAGTGTTATGTATATTTATTGTTATTTTAAATATTTTTTCTTTTCCGTTTTATCATGTAATAAATGATAAAATATATGTTCTTTACATAAATATGTTTGAATAATTTAAAGTCTATTTTCATTGCCATATAAATTGTAATATAATATAAAATAATATAATATCATATAATGTAAAGTAATATTTATAATATTAATTTAAGATTAATCAGTTCGAAAGCAATGGAACTATTAATAACTGTCGATGCAACAGCAACAAGTGAAATTTTAAAGAATGCATTAAGTTTCGAGATGTAGTAGAAGTTTCCATTAACGATATTTCTTATTTCTAGCAACAAATATGGGGCAGGAGTATAGATAGACTTAATATTATTTATATGGATTATTATTATTTCTATCATTTTTGTTTCGAATATTATTTCTATAATCGATCGTAAATTAATTTAGAATAATTAAACTTGATATAATTATTAAAAAATGTAAAAAGTCTATTTGAAGTAAAAAATCGTTTACTTATGTTAACACTTTTAATAATTATTAATAACGGCTTCAAAAAGAATGGCTATATTCTTCTCACAAGTCGTCTCTGAGATGTTGCAAACATCCAACCGTCTAAAGCAACAATTCACCCATAGGCATACGGATAAGTTCAGGGGTGAATTGCAGAAGAAAATGCCACTTCTTTAATATTTATATATAAAGGAATATTAAGTTTTTATTTTTAAGTATTTTATACTTATTTTATTTTAATGTAATAAGTTTTAAATATAATGGCAAAAACGAAATTTTTCGTGATATTAATAAAGAGAAAAATTACATTAAATAAACTGAAATATATTAGACTGGTATTTTAACATTTTTACGTTTTTGATAAAGTCATGTGTATTCTTTATGGGCTATCCATATAAAGAACACGGATGGTCATATTAAATTCGTCAATAATATCTTTTGAGGATATTGTGGTTTAAAAAGTAGAAAATCAAAATATAAATATAGACGCTTGGTTTTGAGAAGAAACTAAGCCTTCTTCTTAACACATAAAAAACAACACAAGGAAATACTTATCATAGTAATATGAGTCTTCTTACAAATACACCAATAAATCTTGTTAGTATAATTGCTTGATTCATCGATTCGCAATCTTTATCGAGCAACTGTGATCTAAATAAAAGATGGTAATACTTTCAACGTGTTCACTAGTTTATATATTTGTACTGAAAGAGCTCATAATACTATTCATAACGTTAATATGTGAAAAATCATTGTGTATAAAGCTGAAATTTCAAACGAATTCCTGATTAAAAAATCTCGGCGTTGAAATTCTTCAATTCAAACTGAAATGTAAAGAAAAAAGCGATTAATTTCTGGAAATTTTATTTCTACTAAATTGTATTTTTTAGCATTAATCCAAAAAAATAACTCTTTATGAAATCAGTTATAAGCATTGGATATAAGTAAATTGAAAAAATTTGCAACTGAAATTTGAAGTTTAAAAAAAAAAACAAATCAGAAAAATATTTGTCCTAAATCTCATATTTCAAAATGCTTATACTCATGTTTAAAAGATGTACACCTACAAACTCGAGATTCATCGAAAAAATGTAGAGAATTTTTTTTCTCCTTGTTTTAATAAACTTAAAATATATTCTGTAACCATATAGTTCTTAGCATGTTTATAAGACATATTGGTACTGTTGGTATGTGATGAACACTTAAATTAAATATTTAGTTTATTGCAATACACGATAATATAAATTTTCAATTTTAATTATATAACACCACATGAGTTTCAATTTGAATTGCATGAATTATGTTAATCTTTAACACCTATAATGTTGTAACTGTTTCCATTGTACCGTCTATGTAAATGTAAAACCAACAAAATTTTAAATTTATAAAATATAGATTTAATTTCATATATGCGAAACTGATTTTATTTACATTGGTAAATTTTTTGGGTTTTCAAATGTTTATAACTTCAGTTTAGCATAACAATTTCATTTCATTCAATTTAAAATATAAAGAATTACTTTAAAATGCACTTTTTATAATTTAAAAATATCTCGTATGATTTTATTACAACTTTCTCTATAAAATTCTTTTGCAATAAAATAATTCTTGAAATATTTTAATTATGTGAAATTTAGATAGTATTTATGTTATTCAATTTATATTAAGAATTGATTATTGAAAAACTGTCTAATGGAATTGTACAGTACTCTTTTTGAGAAAAGCATAGTTGGTGCTCCTTAAGTTACCATAGAAAAATTTAAAATAATATTAAAAATAATTATGTAGTATTAGTCCTCCTAACACTCCTCCAATACATGTTTTCAATGCAATTTTCAACGCTAGTTACGAAAGTGAAATAATTTTACAGCGCGTTTTATCCGTTCTCAAGATGTTCGCGATTTTTTGTCCAAGATGTGCAGCACTTGAGATGCATATTCCTCGTATATTATGAAGTTATATACAAAATCTGTCTCTGCCAATCCCTGCGTGTGGGCAACTCCTACCAACAGTCGGAGATTTGTTATTTTTGTTAGTTGTATTTGTATTTGCATTTTATATTATGCATTAAAACGTGCAAATTTTGTTAGTTTCATTAATTACGTTGGTTTTGTTAATTTGCTAACAAATTTGCATATTTTAATGTATAATATAAAATTCAAAGAAAAATAAAACTAACAAAAGTTAGTATTCGTATAGGTTGTGTGTACGGAGGGGTTTAGCGTGTACTGAATATCTCATGAACGATTAAATATCTTTGTAAAAATTATCCACATTTACAATCAATATTAAAAAATGCATCGAATCCATATATAATCACCCCATAATTTCACGATAAATGTGCATCAATCAGTGTCATAGCAAGCCTAGCTGGTGTCTGGAATATGATAATATATTGGCGCCCTTACTCCACAAAAACTCAGTAATGTAATATATAGAACTTATATATAATAAGGATATAATATAAATAATAACAAAATTTAGTATTAACTTTAGAATATCTATAATATTGTTGTAATTTTTTTTTATTATGAGAATATTTTGTACAATGAATATTTATAAAAATCAAAAATAAAATAATTGTTTAATTAAATATAATTATAGAAAAGACCTATAAAGCGAAAAAAATAAACTTACATTAATGTCATAACACATTTAATATAAATAAGATAACAAATATCAGAATTTAAAATTGTACTATTGAAATATGCACGTACCTGGTGCGACTGTAATTGCATACGCATTATCCGCCTCACTCCTCATCCATTAGATGTAATATAAAATAATTTCTTCAGTTGCATCCATTAAAAGAGATCCGATGTCCTTCAGCAAGACAACATCTTTTTGTCTTGTACTAACTCATTAATCACAAGTTTTTATGACTGTGTTATTAAATTGTGTACTAATCTTTTCTTTACCATATAGATGATTCAATCCAATTGTCATAAGAATCAGTTGAAAAACCAAATGTTCTCCTCAAATATCAATATTATAATCTTCAATAGTTCATCTCATCAAAATGAGGAATATAGTAACACTCAATGTGAGAATAACGTATCAGCATATTTGCTGATATCTTATGACAATTTTCGTTTTAAATTTATAAAAATTTATTAAATGACAATTTGAAATTAACTTATATCTAAATACGCAATGTTCGAGCGTTCAGCTTATTCTGCCTGTTCTTAGTTTTCCAAACATACGATCGCAACGCAGAACCAACACGCATACTTGCACACACAAAACGCATAGTTTTGATTTGTCACACAAAGTCATGAAATCTCCAAGGTATATTATAATAATGTATTACGAAGAGTCACTCTCTAACTACGATTGTACAAAATATTATACTATTTTTGGATATAAATATATTCAGAAATTGAGGATAGACTTTAAATTTCAAAGAAAGTCTAATAAAAATGATCAAGGATTGGATTCAGAAATGTGTCTGTGTCAATGGAAAATTCAGACAAACTATCTTCTATAATTAGTTAAATAGATAACATTTATTTTATATATTTATTAATTTGAGGAAAAAATAATCCATTTGTTTCATTAAATGGCTGTAATGACATATATCCCGTAAAATAATAATCGAACAAATTTTACTTTGTGCTCGTCAGAATAGTGACATGCCGTACAATAAAAAAAATCTTTTATAGTTTTTTGATTAGTCAATTCAGTTATATTGTGTAAAAGATGAAGATCAATGCGGAGAAAATTCGGTAAATATTATAATTTTGCTTTTATAAAGCTGAAAATACAAGCCAGGTGGATGAAATTGTAAATGATGTTTATAGCCCCGATTCTGTCACAGTCAATTACGCGCAACATTGGTTACGTCGATTCTGTTTAGCTATTTTCGATGTTAAAGACATATCTCGCAGAGGTAGACCCGTCGTTAAAAATATATAATCATGAAAATGATTGAACTGTTTGAAGCTACCGATTGACCAGAAGTGGCCAGAATTGACCAACAGGAAAAGTGTGATCCATGAGGACAACGTCAGGTGACACACATCTGTAATGCCTCGCAAAAAGCTCTGAAAGCTTGGTTGGCAATTTTTGTTGAATGAACTTTATAATACGGACCTGGCACCAAGCAAATACCATCTATTTTTATCATTGTAAAACTTACTCGCTGATAAAAAACTCGTATCTAGAGATAATCGTGGAAATCGTTTATACGAGTTGTTTGTCAACCAGAACCAGGACTTTTATAAGAAAACATCATGAAGTCACCTTAAAATGGTAACAAATGATAAAACAAAAGTGTAAATATTTGGTCTAAATCGAGCAATCCGAACAATGTTAAATAGAAACTTGAAAAAAAGATAAAAAGGTAAAAATAATGAATTTATTTTTCCTCAAACTAATACATAATAGTTTTAAAAACAATTTTTAAAAAACAACAAAATTAATATATATTTATATATTATATATGTATTTATATATTATATATATATATTTACATATTATATGTGTATATATATATACATACATTTTTCTTGCCTTTAAAAACGCAGATTGCTCAATTACTTCATCAAAGTCAATAATTTCACATTTTTCTCTTTCTACATTTAAAAAAGCTTGGCCACTTAAATGATCTTGTTCCATCGTTGATCTTAGATATGTGAAAATTAATTTTAGCTTGCTGAACAAACGTTTACAGCTGGCAATTACTACTGAAATCGTAAGGCGTATTTGAAGTGCGAATTTCAAGTTTGGAAAAACATCTTTTTCATGCAAGATCATAAAAATAAGAAGCTCTAATTGAATTTTAGGTTCAATTTCTTTTCTATTACGAAGTAACATCTTGCA
>JABFOX010001753.1:0-12438 GCA_022817665.1 Axea sp. ZL-2020
TCGATGACTTTGTTGTGTGGAACGGTACTTGAAAAGTAATGGAGACGAGAAGCTAAATAGCACATCATGAATGCGGATAGTACTAACAGAGCCCCTAAAGCTGTTGCAACGTAGAGAAAACTACCACAGCTTCCTTCAATACCTGCTGTTACTTTGTCATATAAATCTGAAAAAAAAATTTCATTACGTCTAAATATTTAGTTTAATAAGTCAATTAATATTATGTACGTGGTATTTCAAACCAATTAGATTAATTTAACCTCGTGCTAACAGTAACGTGTTGTTTTTTTAATAATTAATCTAATTTAATAATAAACACTTTCATTTAAATATCTTTTTTATTTATTAATTTATATTTTAGTTATTTAATATTAAAAAAGCTAAGCGAAATATTGTAAAATTTTAAATTGGAGAGCAAATGAAAAACATTGTGATAACTGTTTTAACTTGCAACCAACTGATATTTTGTTACGACGATAATCTCTTACCATCATAGGATGGCGCAGTTATCATTCGTTATTAACATTTTTGCTGCAAAATGTTAGGTAGAAAGATTTCAAATTATGTATAATAATAATAATAATTACACGTTTATCGATAATTATTAAAAATAATACCATTTTATTTAGAGAGAACATATAATTCGTGTAAATAAATGTGAACATATTTTTATTGTATGATTGTATTATGATTGCAATATGATAATTTAAGATATGTTTTAGACAATCATACGTACCATCGGGCATTATGACAGTATATTCAATATTTTCCTTGAACTTAGTGAAGGGCGTCGAGTCGTTGTACCTGTGAAGCAAACGACCTGTCCTTGGGGAATATGCATCAATATCATTATTATCGGCTATCTTTCTCTTTTTTCGTTTGCCATGTCCTGATGGTTCAAATAAATCTAGACAAAAGTCCTGCAATTGAAATACACATTTAATTTCTTTAATTAAACAAAAATCAAAATGTGTAAATATAATATCAACGTTAATGAAATTTAATGAATTATGTTTAATTGTTTTCTATGATTTAAATTATTGAGCGAGAATGTTGAAATATGTGTATTTTTAATGTTATATCTTTAAATTAAAATTTATTGACATATTGCATTCAGCATATAGGGATTTATAGTCACAATGAAATTATAACAGCTTAACATTAGTTTATTGTTTTTATGATGTAACAACGCTGCTTTTTTATAATATGTTAGCAAAGAAACATAGTGTTTGAAAAAGTGTAATTTACTAGAGAATATTTGTTTTTACTGGCAAAAAAGCCAATGACTTTAAGTACATATTCGATAAACGCAGCTGTGTTAAATAGCTCATTAAGACTGAACAGACTTAATTCCCATTATTATAACATTCGATTTTTCAGCATAATTTCTTTTTAAAAAGTATTAATGTTATTTGATCTATTGAGCATACAATTATTCCACGAGAAAGCGTTGTTTTGAAAGTGGTTTAAATATATTTTTCTTAGTTATTTGCTTTGTACGAAGAAAAGACATGTTAAAAAGTTACAGTGGTATATCGAGAATGCGGAATATTTCAGAATATTGCAGAAAGAAGAGAAATTATTGCTTAATACAGTAGAATTTCATTTATACAGTTTCTTTACTTACTATAACATTTACATTAAATTTTATGATATTTTTCTGTTGTTTTTTCAACTATCTTGACTGCATGATTAACTACAGTGTTTTGTTGTAATACACTGCACATAGATATGTACAAATTCATAGGCAGAAACTGAACGAAATATTTTTAATAAATGAATTTTTACTAATATATATTTACAATATTTATTACACAGTAAATATTTTTATATGAAAAGAAAAAATTTATACAAAGCTTATTTAAAACATAAATAAATGGCAAAAACTTGCATTATTCAAGACATATTTTAAATAGTACACGTTTTGCTTCTTTTATAAAGAAAATATATTTTGTTTATATTAAGCTATTTGTAATATTATATGTTAAATATTGTTATTTTTACCGGTTGACAATCCTGTGGTTCCATGCATGCTTTAATTTGAGAATGAATCCACAATGTGGATCTTTCTCTCATAGAGCTTAAAAGAAATGCCTCGAAGTCTAAGAAGACCTCGTTCTTTCTGTCCCTATACCTGGCAGGCTGGTGTGGAATGATGGACGCGAAATCTCGATTCCTGCAGCCATCCTTGACCAGGATCACGCTTCCTGGTGCATGGGGTTGATCTGGGTCAGGGCTTACCGTAACTTCTAGCAGTTTGATATAGCCCCAAGCACTGTCGGGGCTAATACGAGCCCGTAGCTGTAATTTCGTACCAATTGGCACCGCCTGATCGACCGTTTGCGAACCCATTGATGTGTCAGATGTGTTGCCGATGGCTTCACGATATAACGCCACTTCGTATTCCAAACGTCCTGGTGTCTCCTCTACAACACCAGATACCCGAGCTCCATGGGGACTAAAATGATACGCATTACTTTTAATTTTTTTAAATAAAACTATTTTATTTATTAACCGATCATTTGGTTTGATTTATATTTTTAACAACGAACAAAACGATAAAGTTTTGTTTCGTACATTATATAATTATTTTGAAAACGATCAAACTTGTGTATTTTGATATCAAAATACACAACATTTTTATTGTATTATTAATAAACATGTTCTTTAATACAATTGTAGCGTATAAAAAGCAAAACAAAGCTGTATGATTAAATATCAAACTTACGTAATATCTCGAACAAGTAGATTAATTAATTAAAACATGTTGAAGTACGAATCAAAGTCATAAACAAAGAAAGCATCATAAAAAAAGTAATTAAAATTATAGCGTGTAAATAAATATTTTTATACATAGCTGTATTATAAGAATTAAATATAAAGTTGAGGATAGCCGAGGAGTTTTTAAAAACAGTGGCGATGGTGGAGACATCTACTGGTTTGCATTGAAAATGTGAAATTTTTTCATTTAGAAATTAATAAGAAAAATTATAATTTTTATATAATTTTACTGTAAATATTACTGTAAATGACAAAAAAAATTACTGAGTTTGATCGTATTTGTACGTATATTAATAGTATTTGTTTTGGATGTAATATGTAGCATTTCGAAGATATTTTTTTCGTAAATGTTAGTTGCTATTTAAAACTAAATTTATATTGTGTTTATTTTTTAATTACCATCTTATTTAATAAACTCAAAACTCAAAATCATCAAATAATATAAATCATTTTTTTTACATTTCAAAATGAAAGAGTTTCACATTTTCATTTTTTCCTATAGATGTCTCTGACATTGCCACAGTTTCAAACATTCCTTGACTTTTTATTCAGTTCTTGTTATGTGATAATGTGTTCGCGTATAAAACTTTTATATTTACGTTACTTTTATTACAATTTTTTTAGTGCTTTCATTTGTACTTTAACATATACTATTAATCTACATGTTCCAAATATAACGTAAGTTTCATATTTAAACATATATATTAGTTTTGCTTTTTCTATTATAAACAAATATTTAAAAAAAAAATATATATATATATATATATATAAATGTAAAAAATTCAATGTTTTTATGTTAGTTACATTGTGTGCATATGTAAATACTTCCGTATAAAATTTATTTATTTGCATACAATCTGTACATATTTGTTATCTTACAGAATTGCTTTTTTATAAAGGCCCACG
This sequence comes from Axea sp. ZL-2020, assembly GCA_022817665.1. NCBI lineage: Eukaryota > Metazoa > Arthropoda > Insecta > Hymenoptera > Scelionidae > Axea > Axea sp. ZL-2020. Next base: position 3,688 of record JABFOX010001753.1, read on the forward strand.
GCCAAGGTCGAATCATAAAAATAAAAACAAAGTCAAATGATCAGAGAATAAATAAAGTACACTTATTTCATTGTTATTTAAATGTGAATTCAATTGATCAAAAATAAATTATACAAATTTAACTCCTTTTCAATGTTCAATTACGTTTATAGTTAACTGTAGAATGAAATTTTGAAAGATTTGAGATATTGCTGAGTTCGATGGTGTCTGTATGCATATTAACAGTAATTGTATTGGTTTTAATGTGTAGCATTTCCGAAATAATTGTTTCGTAAAAGTTAGTTTCTATGTTTGACACAATTTACATTGTGTTTGTTTCATAATTTCCATCTCTTTGATTAATTTCAAATTTACATCAAATAACATGAGTTATTTCGTTACATTTCCAACTCACAAAATTTCTTGTTTTCAATTCATACCCACAGATGTCTCTGACACTGTCACAGTTTAAAAACTCCTTGACTTTACATTCACTGTGCAAGACATGTACATGCGCGTAACATGCACATATTTGTTATAGAATTATTTTTAATAAAGACCCATATCCACAGGTAAATCGTTAAAAATACAAACAAAGTCAAGTGGTGAGTGATAAATAAAGTACATTTATAGCATAGCTATTTATATGTTAATTTGAATCCATCCAAAACAAATGAAATACTTTTCAATGTTTAATTAAATTTATATTTAAATTTAACTGTAGCATTAAGTATTTAGGCATTAAATTTTTAACGACTCAACTGCGATAGAATTTGCAATTTATAATATAAATCCTTTTAAACCAATTATACTTTACGTCTTACAGAGTACATTTCTTTTTAATTATTGTACAACTAAATTTGAGCAAAGTAATGAAAATGCAATAGTCGAATATACATTGGTGCATTTTTACACACGAAAACGTGATTCGCAATTTGATAAAAACACGATAAACACGTTACCATGTTGCCGAGCGTACTGGCAAACAAAATGTAGTTATTTTAACTGGAAATAAATAATTTAATTGTACATTCATATGCGTTACGAGACATTGATCAATAATAAAAAAATAATTAAAATCCCGCGGTTTCAAAACATTTCTTTTCGAAATGACTATTCGGACACAAGAACTCGAGTTTACTTGCTAGATTTCTTATTTTTGTTTTCACCCATAACAAAAAGATTTGATTTCTCATTATTAACTAACGTCTCATTATTTCGATTTAAAATGATTAGGTTTCGTTCTCCGATATGGTTGGCATCGCGTTTTTCGTGTTTTTATCGTGTTGCGGTTTTGTGCCCGCATAGACACTTCCTATTTATTTATTGATATACTTATTTATTCGTGCATTTATTACACTAATTTATTAATCTCCAATAATTACCCATGTGCATAAATATTAATTTACTGCATTGTTATTTATCACATTCATTAAAACACATCGGTACATCGTGGTTTATATTTCATATTGTTTTGCATGTTGAAATTACTTTTGTACACGCGAACCATTCCATTATGACTAGTTTCATTTAAACATGAAATGTTTTTATAATTTATATGCATAATTAATTATGCATAATGTTGGTTGAGCGATATTTAGCGAGATTCTTTAAATCTGTTTGAAAGCATAGTTTCGCATCAGTACAGTAGTGTTCCGTTCAACGGGGTTTTCTTCAACACTGCTTTGTTGCGCGAAGTATCATAGACGGAAAATTTAAATATTAATAGACGCGCATTGCTGGCGTGCAATGACAGCAGCGCGCGTAATGCAATATCGAGCATTGATAATCACGCGTTCCTCCAATTATTCTTTTTCGAGTATTTTTCTCGATCCGTTTTATAAAGCCGGCCATCTGTTGCATTTATTCGGTGAATTTTTTTGCCGCGTATTACCCGGCGTATCGTTTCGGACGATCTAAAATGAATTCCACGACAGCGAGTCGAGAATCAATGCAATTGTAATGTGCAAGCTTACAATGTCCCTGCGAAGCCAGCAGCTTTGTGCCGGAGCAACGTTGGTTCCGGAGGACGACACATCAATATTAATTCTTGATCAGCTAGCATGACTACCCCGGGAAATGCTGGGAACCATATTCTTAAATGAATAAAACCCTGAAAAAAAGTTTCACTGATTAGTCCAATTAATCAAACGATCGAGCTTCATGATGACTTTGTAAGGTTTCGGTCAAAGAAAAATACGAATAAATTGCGCTCGATATAAATTATGGGTAAATAGAAAATTCATGCGCGTAAAATAATAATTAAAGGCTTTATGCGTGTTATTTTGATGGGATAAATATTCTTTAACTGTTGTACTACTTTCTATCGTTTATTTGACCTTTCATTTTGACCTTTTTTGGTCATCTTCAGAAATATTTTGTTGTATATTTTATCGTCATGTTGTTTTGTTTTATCAAGTTTAATTTTCACATTTGTTTTATTTAATTTTTTTTCTTCCACGGTGCTCTTTTTTTAAGGGTTTTTTCTCTTCTTCCGAAGAATTTCCCTTCTTGTATTTTATTTGTTTAATCTATTAAACGGCTGATTAAGTTAGTTTTGTACATGTTTTTTTATTTTATATTGGCTTTATATAACAATATCTTAATCTAATCAAATGAAAAAAGAAGGACATTAAAACAAAAGAAAAAGAACAAATAAGATAAAAAAAAATACTACGACAAAATATATAACAAAATATTTCTAAAGAAGTCAACAAAAGGTCGAAACGTTAAATAAATATTAGAAAGTAGTAGTGTAATGGTTGAAGAAGATTATTTATCCCATCAAAATGACACGTACAATTAACTGAACAAACCAATCAACAAAATTAAAACACAAATTATTAAAATATTTATATGACAAACGTAATTAGAAGCGTTTCGAATCGTGTTGCGTCATGCAAAAGTCAAAGATATTGAAAAACGCAATTTGTATTATAATGAAATACTGGGGACGTGTGTAACAAGTGTGTCACCTAAGATCATTGTGGAAAACAATTATAACACGTCACACGCGTTCCAAAATAATACATTGCATGCAAAATATTTTATACGATCTGTATTTTTTGTCGTTAATCGTATTTAACAGATTTGACACGTGTTGCTTACGTAAGAGGATTTGCATATCAGTAAAAACCAAACGTAGTTGTAAAAGTAATGTTTAAGTATTACACATTTTTCATTTTGAAATAATTTATATACCTATTGTAATAATTTGTTAAAATTTCTCTTTTTTATATTTCTTCGATAAACGTACTCCAGAACATATTATCGGTCACCTAAGAATATGAACTTGGATTGGGATTCTTACAAGTGAATTTTCACTTTTAATGAGTGAACGTTACTTCTCGTGATTTAATTCTGGTTATGACAATCTGATATTTTCTTGTTTTGATATTAAAATGACTTTTCAATTTAAATAACCGGATTCGTATCATGACATGCAGATATTTGGGTAGTTATGTGTGACTGACATTTGTTACTGTATTTGATATTAATACATTGTTTTGAAACGATTACGTTATGCTTATAAATATAAACGTATTAAGTATTGTGCAATATAATTTGGACCATTTGTTTCTTTGTTAGCCAAAATGCGTACTATATTAAATTAAGTTTATTTCAATTCAAGTAATTTAATATTTAATATAACGTTATGGAGCAGCTAATAAATTTAACTGTTATAATAATACTAATAATTATATATAATAATAATTATTATTATTATTATTATTATTATTACATTATTATTGTCGAGAGTTTTCTTTGATTATGGCAAGTGATTAATTAATGATGCACATTCAAAATTTAAAGAATATTATACTAGGATAATACAATTGAAATGAAACTGTAGGCAAATCGTGAAATCAATGTTAAAAATATTCAGCATTATGGCAATTATAGAAAATGTTCCCCGTATGGACTATTAATATATGAAATCGATGCAGTATTTGACGCCTGATTACGAATCCGAAAAATTGTTTTAAAATCTCTATCGGTTTTCGAGATAATTGCAATACTTTTTCGTATTCATAATCAGCGTTAGAAACCGTCCATTTCATATATTGACAGATTAGGGAGGGGGCCTTGTTAATTCTCTATAATTAGCAAGAGCGAAATACAAATATATGAAATAAATTGATTGAAAAATTATAAAGATTTAAAAAAAATGATGCGAACGAAGCCTTTGTTATTATTATTAGAAAAAATTATTCAAACTACCATCGTTATTTAGAATAATTCTTTTGTTTTTACATGTAATAATATTTAGAGAATACATTTTTATGGTGAAATATTATATTAAAACATATGAAAACGATTGATGCGTTCAATGATGAAATATGCTGTTTTGTAGAAATTGTATTTTAATACAATGGCGTTGATATATATTTCATTAGTGTTCACATTGAATCTTTATATTTTACGCAATAAAATCATAATGCATAAATTACAAATACAGAGACAACATTGTTTTTATTTATGATGAAACATTGTTAAAAATGAGCTTATTTATTATAGATCAAAGAATTGACGTTTTAACATTTATTCTGAAATTTACAATATGCTGAAAGTAATTTTGATATTTTGATATGTACGAAATTTTGAAGTTGAAATATTTAATAGTACTGGTCTGAGATAAACGTAGTTGAATTGTTATCTATCATGCATCATTAAACTTGGCACATAATTATGACAAATATTAAACATTACGAATTATATATATATAATTTTTAACTAAAACATTTAAAGAAATAAAAAGCATGAAAAAGCACGCGCTTTGGTTTTCTTTATTCTACGCGATGAAAGGCTGAACGTTCACACTGCTTGAAAAGAATTTTAATTATAAAAATTAGCAGCCTAAAAAAGTATCCCAATGTATAATAACGTTTCTTGTACGTTGTTGCGTAATAATAATACTAATAATATATAAGTAGTAATTCATAAACGGAAGCTGGTTAATCATTATTATTTATACGTATCATAATTATGCATTATTTTTACTGACCAAAAGGGTCAGCTGCGATGAATTATTTTATACGTTTCGAATGGAAACATTTGAACGCTACGTGCGCGTTGTTTTTCAGTGCAAACAACATCCTTTCTCGCGGCATTTTTGTTGGAATTATTTTTGAAATCAACGCCATGATTCTGCGGAAACTTGATTTATTTCAATAAGCTAAACTGGAAAAGAACTTAAAGATTCATTGTGCTGAGATTGTTGCTTACGTTTCTTTTGAGGATGCCGCAGCGTGAAAAGTCCGTGACTTTGAGGAAGTAATTATCCTCCTGCGGGTCGCTCGGATCTGGTCTGATTTGACAATGAATGTCAAGCAGCGGATCGGCGGATCTGTCGTCGGCGAAGAGCGGGGCCCCTCTGAAGCCAACGGGCCTTTTGATTTTCGCCGTCAGTAAATCCGAGGCCGATCCTATTCCGCTGCACTGGATGTCGGATACCTCGTAATCTTGTCCGGCAGCTGCCGTTACCTATTTGCATACATTTAACACTTAGCAACGTAACAACAACGCGTCGACGCGGCGTATGATCGGAGATCGTGTTATTTATCAGCGCGCGTTTTGCACCAGCCGCGCAGATGCGCTTTGTTTTCGTTTCACTTGATTTGCTTTCTCCTGGAAAGAAGCATTAATGTCATAATTCAGCGATGAAAACTACAGCAATACGAAAGGCGATGGCAAAATAATGGCTGCGTTTTATGTACCACTTGGCTGAATTTGAGAGGCATTGCGCAAGATGACTTATTGTCACTTTGCTCGAGCCAAAGTTGTAAAGCGTCAAAACTATCACTAAAAATTATGGCTGAAGTACCGTTCCTGTAATTGTTTCCAGCGCGCAACCAAAGATCACGTTTTTCTCATAATTTGAAAACATAATGGGCATTTTTGCCTCTTTCTAATTATGTACTTTTTGCGCGAAAAATCACACTGCGAGCTGTTCTTCTTCTGTTTATTCGCCAAAGTTATGTAATGGATGGGCAGATCTTTCTAGGCTGTTTGTGTCTAATTCTCGCGTCGGAGCGTCGATCAAAGATGTGTTTATTCGAAAGTTATGTATCACGTTTCTTGTTACACTTTAAAGACCTTGAAGGGTATCTTCTTTCGGGTCATTGTACTTCGCGTCCAATTTCTTGTGCATTGTTTTACGCGCTATAATTAAGAATTGGAATTGACGTGGTATAGAAAACGAAATTCACAGTGATTCATGAAACTTTCCAGTCAGAGGTGCTTTAAACAACCAAACAGAGATTTTAATACTTTACAATTCAATTATTTTTTAAATGATTTGTGTTAATTAATTAATTAATTAATTAACTAACCAACTAACTTTAATACTTGTTTCTAAACCAATCATTCGCGTGGTATTGGTATTGATTCAATATTCGTATTACTCCACAATTTTCCGCTGATACCACAACAAATCGCTATACACGTATTCTTTTTTATGGTGCCAAATCAAGACTGACAGGTCTGTGTCGAATGGCGCTGTTAAATAAATATCGATTAAATCCAGTGTACAATACCTATTGGATATCAGTTTCACGAATTGATTTATCAGACTTGATTTAAGTTCATGGAAATGGATATTTACATATTGATCTGATATCAATTGCATAAATTGTTGAGTTCGTGTCGATGCCGAATTAGCGTCGAAATTAGATATTGTTTTGTTGAGATGTAATGTGGAATGAGACTTATAAAGGAGGTTGATTAGAAACTTCGTTCCAGTAATATTTAGCTTCGGATAAAAAGAAAAAAAAAACGATGATTGATTTAATTCGCTGCCATAAAGAACAACGATATTTAATATCTCTCTAGTTATAAACCATTAAGTGTCTCCGACTATTAGCTGAATTATGCTGTAAAAGAAGTTAATAAACGTTGCGAAGAAACCTGAAGAACATGTAGTAAACGTCGTAGAACTTTAACCCAAATAAAAATATAATGCTCGATAGTAAGCGTTTTCTAAAAGTTACTCGTGCAGCATGGAAATAAAAAGAAATTTATTGTGGAATTATTGATAACCTGGTAGCTCTACCATTGCATTACTGCGTTTTAGAGCGATTATGATTATAAAAAGAGATCTACTAATAAAGTCATATGGTACAGTTAAGGGTCAGCATTCATTTTTGTTATTGAATTCTAAACGTGCAATAATGATAAATATTAATGCCCCGGCATTACTGGTAATTTATGGGCATGATAGATGCAATTTAATGTTTGACAATAACATTGATATTGCGACGAACATGTGTTTCAAACAACTAGTGGTTATTAATATTTTCTAATAATAAAGTAAACATATCAGTTGTGGCGTTCGCTGGTACTCATCAATGATTTGTACGAAGCACGCGGTATTAGCATTCAAACTTGGTATATGATATCAAAATTAATTCAATAGATGTTACCGACGAATTGAAAAAATAAGCCACAGGAAAAGCAGATTAAACTAGCTTGTTGGAATAAAGAACTAGGTTGTAATTGCATTGCATAGTTTACAGAGTTAAAATTGCGAGACATTAGTAAAACAAGAATTTAAATCACACTGAATTAATTATAATTTATAAGACAGTGTAAAAGATCCCAGTGAAAAAATGTTAGTTATAAAAATATCAATAAAAAATGGTAGTTGTGGACAAAAATTTAGATATCATTTTTATGTGTACAATTCATATATTGGAAATAATCATTATTTACATATCGTGACGTGTATCACAAAATTGTATCTGAATTGTGCATTTGTGAAATTTTGTATACATACATATATGCTTTCGTCAATATTAAAATTGGTGTGTTAATAAATATCTTATCAATGAATGATAGGAACTAAAATATGATGTGATGAATATGATATGAATATTAATAGATACGTATAAAATTATTTTTAATGGATTTTTTTCAGTAAAAGATTCTAGTTGAAAAGCTATCCGTCCTGTATAATAAATTTTCACAGGCTAAGATGGAAGTTTGAAATATCTATGAATATATATATATACACATAATTATGCTAAACATTTTATTCCAAACTAAAAAAGGTTTTGAATGTAGTCATACAACTTGCAACATAATTTTCAAGCGTGTTGTGGCTGTTACATTAGAAATTATTATTTTTTAACTTGACATTATGTAGTCATTTTTATTATCTGTTTATTTATAAATTATTATAATGCTAACAATGACTTAAATGCCACTTCTGAATTAAATTCTGTATTGTATTAGTATGAATAAAATCAAAATCAGGTCAACGTATTATAAGAGTTGAACTTTTTGTTGTGTTATTTTGGCTTCATTATAAGTGCTAATTATGTGATAATGTATTTTATTCATGTTTGTCTGATTTGGTTAAACCAATGTTAATAGATGAAAACATATTTATAGTTTGTATTAAATTGCGATAAATGCAAGCGAGATGTTCAATATCACTACATTAACAGACTTTTTTTATTGTTCGAATATTTGTTATTTATTTAGTAATTGTCTTCGTAATTCTTTTCAGTCTAAATTATTAACATTTTTCATAATTAAGCTCACGTGATCTTTATTCTATATTATTTACATAATGCTTTGTCAATGGTAAATGTTATTTAGGATTACATTTTATGTTTAATTTTTGTTCATAGATATTTTGTTTTCATACAAACCTTATCACAGTTGTTATACATAATAATATATATTATGAGTGATTCTATGTTGCTTTCGTCTTTCATTTCATTCGTATTACTTTTTCTTATCAAAATTTAACACTCATATCATGATCTT
>JABFOX010001754.1:0-12436 GCA_022817665.1 Axea sp. ZL-2020
ATGTATAGAAGTCTTTTACATATCAAGTACTTATATTTAGTTATATAACTAATTAGACATACATTCAAACTTGTGTTAATGTCTATACAATAAATGTACATCATATTAATATTACATCATAAAGTAGTACAATGAGTTATATTATTTTATTATGAAAATTATCTTTTATTGTTTCAGTAAATAAATAAAAACATCAATCTAATTACGCACAACGTACATTATTTATTAGAATATTAAATTTTTGCATAAATTGAAAACGCTGATGTATTTTGCAAGTATTGCGTTATACATTTTTATGTGAGACAATCATACTTACTAAAAAATGCAGTGAAATAGACAGTCATTTAATTACTTTAATAGCCTGAAAATATTTGTTGCCACAAGATTAAGGTTTGTAATAAAAATTCTAACCCCATTTTAAATTAGTTTGAGTTCATTAAGATATAAAAATTCTTTTTCGACGTATGTACAAACATATACAAAGACATTTAAAAAGTTTTATTAAAGCAAAGATTCATAGCGCTTGACAGATTGATAACGTATCGAGTGGAAAACAATTTTTTTAATCTCCCATCGTCGGTGCGGATACATAATGAGTGCATATTAAAACTAGCATTGAAATTTTTGTCTGGTGTGCGAGACAAATGCAACTCGTATGTTTAATGTAAACAGATTAGTTGTTACAAAAGCATCAAATACGCATTCATTTTTTTGTCCTTAAATATCCGCTGTTAATAACTCTTTACACGTCGCAGGAAATAATTATTTTCATTGTTCACTGACTTCGTTGTCATTTTAATAGTTTCTAAGCAATTAAAAGAACTTTTTTTTAATGTTTATAAATAAAGAAACAGTTAAATCGGTTTTATACTAACAATTAAATATATATAATAAGTACATAAATTTTAGATACTTCCATAAAATCTTGCGATAAAAGTGTTAAATAATTCTAAATAAAATGTATGTTTACAATGCATTTTTAAAGAACATTAATTATATGTTTCCCTACTTCTTCATTTCACAAGAATAACTGTATTTATTTATTTTTTACTTTCTTGACGTGTTATCTAACTTTCTTACCATGAATACATAATATTTTCTCTATGAGCAATAACTCGAATCAAGCGAATTTTAAATAGTAAAGGTTAATAAGTAGTCGTAAAAATTGAAAGGTGAGAAAATTTTATAAAGTTGTTCTTATTACAGGTGGTGTTGTTTAGTTTGTTAACAATAGTATACGGCCAGTACAACAACAGACCGCAATATGGAAATTACCCTCAATATCCACAAAACAGTTACTATGGAAGGCCAGTAGCGATACTTCGACAGTATCAAGATATATATCCGGATGGATCTTATCAATTTGGGTATGTTGTTCAGCTCGTACGAAATTTCACATTTGATTAGAGGTATTTTTTAGAAGTATCACTACATATTGCATGCGATGTAGATCACATAACACACATACTTCATAAAATCGAACTCACAAATTTAGCGGAACACATAAAAAATACATTTCTTAATCATTAATGCAGATGATACTGTGATGTACGATAATTATTTAATTAATTAATTAAACAAATTAATTAATCAGAGTAAATTTAATCAGTCATCACAATTGCTTATATCATCTTCGTATAAGTATAACAAAATCAAGAAATATGACTATTTCAATTTCCTTTATAATTTTATATTGCTTTTGACAAATCTGCTCATGATACATATTCCTGTTTGTTGTGACAAATGATAAATGCTAATTTTTATCAATAAAATAAAAATCATCTTTCTAATGTTTTGCAAAATTTGATTGAACGATTCATTCTAGTTAAAAGCATTAGTTTAACTTGATTGCAATTAAATGATGTGATACTTAAATTAATTAGTACAGAATAACTATTCGATATTAATTAATTCAACGTTGGTATTGCAATAGCAGAATTTTTATTGTTGTTAATATTGAATTATTTGTTGCACAACATCTCCCGAAGTACAAAGACGATTGAAAAATAACTCGGATGAGTTAATAAAATAAATCAATAAAATTGGACGTACGAACAATGAAAAAATCATTCACGCACAGAACAAGTAAATAAATTGGCGAGACTTATATTGAGCTATTAATTATGCGGGCGCGTGCTACAAATCGCATAGCTTTCATTCATAATCGAAAGCGTTCGCGCGTGCATTGCAAAGCGGAAAGCGATAAGGAGCGCGTCGTCGACAATGCTCGCGTGACAGGTACACGTGTTACGTACTTGCGCAAATACCAGCTCCGTCTCTGATCACCGTTGCATCAAACGGTAGTCGAGCGACTACGATTTTCCCGATAATACTTAATTTTTACAACATTGTATTATATTGTATTTTATACTTGTCAGATTGATGCGTATATTATTTATTTATTTATTGCGCGATTCATTTTGATTGTGGCAGAATATAATTAATTGATGTGGTAACTTCACTTGATGAAAGGATGAGTTTTTTTACAGAAAAGGTCTTGAAAATTGTAGTGGTGAAAAAATCTCGAAAAACGCATAATTAAATATGGTATTAAATAATAATGTAACACTTTGTAAATAAATTCAGCGTAGTTGATAAATTTAAATCTATAATACACGCGTATCATGTCTTAGATAACTGTAATAGATTTTATCTTGCACTGCCATTAAGAAAATAGGAAACAGTGTGAGTTCTGATATTAGTTATTTATGTTATAGATTATATTAAAGATCATGATAAATAATTTTAATTAAGTTATAAGATCATAATGTTCAATGAGTATTAAAATAATATTTTGCATATCAAAAGTCAAATTGGAAATTATAATTTACTGTAAGATGTACTGGACTACTTCAAAATTTATATCAATAATGACGTTATAAATATTAATATTATTTCTTGATATTATTATTAACTGTTTAAATACAAATACGTAATCAAATTAATGCAAGTTGTAATTCTAATAGATAAATGTGTTATTTATTTAATAAATCGTAACATAGATTTGTTTCTAAAATAATAGGCAAATTTGTCTTAATAATTGTCATATTTATGTTCAATTTTTTATTGAAGAATAAAAATGCTGTCCATAATGTTTAACACGAAAATTAAACGGTATGAAAATTTCATTCATACATGTGTTTCTAAATGCACTGCATTAGTATCTACAATTGAAAGTACGTAGATATTCTTAAATATTATAGTACGTAAGTAAAGTAATTACTTTCTTTTAATACTTCTGAATTTTTCTCAATACTTATGAACTTTATTTAAATAAAAAAAATAACAATAATAATTTCAAATCATCGTGAATTTTCTGAAATATTAATAATTATAATAAGTTATTAAATTAAATTTAATCTGTAACAAATAATAATACAATAAATAATAAATGAAATATAATTACAATATTATATGTGTGTGTTAAACTAAGTCATTACTCAATCATTTATTTCTTTTATTCTATTTAATTATTTGGTGTTTTGACCATATCTTGGTTCTCTTCAGAAGTATTTTTAAAAAAACATGTTTTTTTGTTTAAATTATGTATCAGTTATTTATTATATTTTTTTGGTATTCAATTTGTATGTGAAACATTTGTAAATTTTTATAATTTAAGTTTTATATTGTACTGTACACACATGTAATAAAACATACCAACCAATTTCAAATATGGAGGATATAATTACAATAATTTATTGTCAACTAAACAATAGATTTCCAACGGTATTTAACATAAAAACAAAATATCTAATAAAAGCATTATATCTATTTTTCCCAAACAGTCTTTAGCAAAGTTTTTAAATATGACAATCCATTTTATAGTTTGAGGATGTAATGTTTTATAACATGAAATTTGATACAAGCAATTATATATTTTTAAAACTCTGTTTACAATAATTTTTATTTAAAAATTTATAATTTAATATTGAATTTTTATATTGAAGATTTTCATGTCCTCAAAATACAAAATAAATTATACATTATATGTCTACTGTATTTTTCTATACTATACATTTTCTTGTCTTAATATTAAGTATTTTCAACGAAATTATACGTGTTCTATTTACAGTAACTTATTGTAATCTTATAAAAATCATTTTTTACTGATAAATATTACATTGTGTGTGATAATTCAGTTTAAAAAACAAAGACTGATGAAATTTGAATTCGTTTTTTTTAATTCCTATAAAAAATTTACTTAGTTTGTGGCAATTTATGTCATGCTGGTATAAAATCTTATATAAGTTTTATATTACTTATATTGAGCCCGCACTATTATAGTTTTTGACTCTGACACTTTGCTCTTCGATATACATTTAGGCATTGCAAAGATTAAATGAACATGATTGAAAGTATACGTGTTACTACATATTGTTCTGTCTATACATTTTTTGTTGAAATACATTTCTTTTGCAAAAAAAAAGAATGGTAAATTTAAGATACGATTGAATTATAAAACTATTTATACAAACTACTTCTATTATTACTGTGTTACTTTCTTTAGAATTTATTACTATACATTTATTTTATTGCTTTATTAAAATTCATTCAAAAGTCTTCAACATCATTAATCAAACATAGAATGCTACATTTGTGATGTAGACAATACGACTTTAATTCATATATTGTCTATAGTAAGAAATTTCACAATAGAATTGTGTAATTATGACTGATTTCAAAACAATAAATAAAGAAACAAAATATGAATCTTTATTAAAAAATCTACATTGTTTTAAGAAATGAATTTAATTGATAAATGCATTAATCAATAATACCACGCAGATTAATTTTATTCATTTTATTTGTGTTATTTGTTTTATTTGACTAGTATATAATTTTTTATTGTCCAAATATTATGCAAAATTACATTTGATCAACAATTAATTACTTTTATTACAGAGCTAATTATGTAGTTTATCATATTATATAAAATTAGAAAACAAAGGAAAATATATTTAAATTTTATATTAGCAATGAAAATTTTAACAAAATGCAACATGTTTATTGTGTTACAAATTAGCTCACGATAAATGCGTTATTTATAAATTTATAATTAATGTATTTTAAAATAATACATAATAATTTATGAATTTCAATATTTCGAATTCGAAAAGAATTCATATCATTTATTTTGTATAATAATAATATCATTCAAATAAAATTATACGGATGAAAATATATAAAATGTGTTTTTTCGGAGTAAAACCTTCAGTTGTGTGAAGACAATAATAAGCTTTGATGTTAATCGAGTACAGTACACAGTGTTGCATTTATTCATATGGTGAATTGTGTAATGTAACAATTAAACTTAATTAATTTAAATAATCTTAGATTTGTTCAAGTACTTTTATTAGTTATTAATGAAAATATAATAAACATTATGCAATAAAATAAATGACAAAAAAAATAAAAATAATTTTATTTAGATTAGTATTTAAATTGAACACTGAGTTTTTTTATCATCATTTTTCAGACTACAAAAAGAGATTTTGACATTTCGTATGTTTTATGTGCATCTATTAAATAACCTTATTCGTACTGCAGTAACTGTAATGAATTTATTGATAAAAAATATGGCCCATGTTATATGATTATTGACATTCATAAATTCTAGATTGTCATTTAAATTAAAGCCAGTCGCGAAATGATTAATGTAACGCAAGGTGCATTATGTTGTCAGTGTATCGTATTACGGGGATTGCTGTTAATTGAATGAGTCTTTCAAACTAACTGTTTTGCTATGTCTAAGGGTATAGCAAGTGTTGAAAAAATCCGCTTTGCGTTGCGCTTTGAAATATTGATTTTACGTAAGAGTTTAATAACTTTGAAAATCGCTGCATTTCTTCATTAACAGTAAATGAAAAGAGATTTCAGGTAGTTTTGTAACATCTTAGCCTCGGGTCTCAAAATAAACGATTCTGAGATTCGCGATGCTGCGTAATTAAAGTATAGTAAAAGTTAAAGTGCTTGCAGTATGAAATTGGATGACATAAGATGCTTTTTATATGGTCGTTTGAATCATAATCACAACTAAAATATACATTGTTCAAATATTTGATAAGTATGTTTAAAGCATCTATAACTTCTGTTTAGTGTTAACTAAAAGTAAACGAAAATTATGATTTATATTCATATGTTTAAAGGGATTCATTAATCGCAAGTAATTTTCTATAATTTGCTCAGTAAAATGTACTTGTTTGAAAGTACATTTAATATTTTGTTTAAAAGTATAAATGGAATGATACAAGGATAGACTTTTGATTGATAATTTACATCATCACTTGTAATTTGCACGTTTTAAAGTTATTTTTTAATGGAATTTTCAAAAGGTTGAAGATTTGCAAATTATAAGTTGCATATTGAATATAATCAAACACGAATGAAAATCTGTTCTCAAGTCATATCACCTCCTTTTTGCATAACGATCTTTAACACTTAATACTGGAAAATAAATTTTTAATGGTTTTATAATTTTAAGTTATATATCATAAAACAAGTGTTAATATTAAGGAGCGAAAACAAATGTTTTATGTATAAATAAAGAGGAACTGTATAAGTTTTTATTTAATTTCAATTGAATTTAATGAGATTTTATATATTTCAGATATGATACAGAGAATGGTATTTCTGTTGCTGAACAGGGACAACCTAAAAGTCTGGGACCTAATGGTCAAGCAGAAGTTGTAAGAGGTCAATATAGTTATACTGCTCCTGATGGTACACCAATTGTTTTGACTTATACTGCAGATGAAAATGGTTTTCAGGTAAAAAGAACAAATTTAGTTAAATAATTATTGTTAAATTGTTTTCTTCTTCATTTATTATTGTCGCAGTTAAAATAATATAGAAATTGTAAAAGTATTTATATATTTAAATGGTATAATTTGATATTATAAAATAACTGTTAAATGCAATTTTGTAAAATTGATCAAAACTATCACCATAGATGTAAAATTAAGATTAAAATAAAATTTAACATAATGTTTGCAAAAAAAAGTAAATAAAAGAATATTAAAACTAAAATAAGATAAAAAAATTCTAGTCTTAATTAACATTAAAATTAATTTTAATTCCGATTTTTTAATTTGTATATATGTATCTTTTTTTTCATTTAATATATGATTATTATTTTCGAAATAAGTTTTAATCTAATATCAAAGGTGACATTAAAACAAATCAAATTTAATATTATATTTAACAAATAATTATAGAAAATACAGGTATTAGATACATAGCAAACAAAATTTAATAAAAAAACAAAAAAAAACAGTAATTTTATTGATTCTATTAAAATTTGATATAATTTTATTGTTATTTATTATAATTAATTTATTTATACTGCCCTTTATTAGATTTTATTGTAAATGCTAATATGAAACAAAAATATAAAATAAAATATAGCACGTATTTTATTATACATTTTTTGTAAAAATCAATTGATAAGATCCATTATATTTACATTTTATGAATTTATTATACATATACAATACAAATAAATAAAATCAATTAATTATATTAAACAACAATAATATTCTATTAAATTTCTGAATGATTAATCACGTTTATTAAATTCCGATTGGTAGTCAAATGTTATGTAATATAGATATATTAAGTATTAAAATATTTTTCTTTCTATTATCATTTTTTTAGTAAGAACGGCATGTGTTTGAAGACTAAATAATAAATATATTTTTATAAATTCATTGCCAGTCTGATAATTAATTTGTTTTTACACAATTATGATAAACTTTATATTAGCATTCATCCCTAAAACTTTTATTTTTAAAATTTAGTTCTTAACAAATTTATACAGTCAAATATAAATTCGCATAAGTTTTCTGAAAATATACTAAGAAGTAAATATTTTTAGGCGAGTGGAGCCCATTTACCAACGCCACCTCCAATTCCTCCTGAAATTTTAAGAAGTTTGGCCTACAATGCAGCTCACCCAGAAGAGGACGATTCCTACCCGAGAAGATACAATAAGAAATAAATTATCAATATAATTATTTCTACATTTCTGATAAAGTTAATAATTCTGTGTGCCTCATATCTTTACACTTACAGTGTGAGATTAAATGAAATATACTCATGCCAATAAAAACCATCGTACAAAACCCCTTGTATCTTAGCACATATATTTTAAAGTTAAATTGTAAAAGATTTTAACATTGATAATAATTCATTTAGTGTTAAAACCAAAATAAAATAAAATATGTAAATGTATATTTATTACGTTGTAAGATTGGAAATTTCAAAATGTAGATAAGACATGTATATTTCAGAATTGCGGATTTGGACACAAGTATCTCTTAATGATTGTACTTACATTCTGTTAGATAATCCGACTTTTTTTTACAAATGTTGATATAACTAATTTTACATGTAATCGTGTATTACTGAAATTCTTATACAATTATTATTGATTACGTTATTTTATTTATTGTAAAGTGATATAAACATACATACATATGTTGTAAATTGACATAATACTACGTTACAGGAAACATCTTGAAATTATTTTGCAGTGTACTTACTTCTAATTTTATTTATCTCATGAATTTTTGCTTTTCTTGAAGTAATAACATTTTAACAAATAAATTATGACCAACAATTTTAATGTCATTCCATTAATGATATAGTTATATTTAATATTATATAATTTCGAATGATTTCTTGGAAGACATTTATATTTATGTATAAATTCAAACATGTCATTCCAGTTAAGTAATAAGACATTGGTAAATCATAATTTTAATAAAAATTTTTTCAACCAAATAGTTGAAAATTCGTCACTTTCTTTTTATGCATTTGCATTTTTCAATTCAAATACATAAAAATTAAATAATTATTAGTTCGTGTGAACTGTTACATTTAAATTTGTGCAATTTGTAACATTATAAAGTAAAATGATTGTGAAATATACGAAATGTACATAATTATAAAGATATATGTCAAAACACTTGACAAATCGCAAGAGATTATATCTGCATGAAACATTAATAGATATGTGGAAGGAATTTGGAGTGCACTGAACATCTCTGATCAAGCATTTCCATATAATGCGAACTGAAATGTATTTGTAAGTGCAACAACGTGCTGCTAAGATGCCGCCCCTTTATAACTTTTATTACATGAACTTTAAACTCGAAGATCTATGAATGTCAGAACTATATGATAGAAAGTTTTATGATTATTTCTGTACTTTAATATAAATATATACAACTCAGTCTATGCTTTTTCGTTTGTTTAATCAGAATACATTGTATCGTACTTTATCATTTTTCTTACAGCAAGTATCCTCTAAAAAAACAGAATATTCGTTGCACATAAGTATGATAAATTACTTTTTTTTTTATCTAAATTATTAAATTATGTACTTAATAATGTACGGTAATAAATTATTGCAATCCACATATTTTTAAACGTATAAGCGTAATGATTTTTCAAACGATATATATTAATAAAATAATATTATTTTAAGTTATTAATAATACTTAAAATAAAATGTACAATTTATACTAACAACTAACAAATTACATTGCAATCTGACGGAGTTTCATCGGAGTATCTATTTAATAATTATTTATGAATGAGAATATTTTTTCTTATTAAGTCAAGGTTGCGTCTGTCACCTCACACTAATTCCATTTCTCGTTCACTGAACTTAATAATTAACGACGATTATGTGATTATATTTGGCCTACACGATTTAAATGATTGCACAATGCGTTATGAGACTTAATGATTGGCTTTCACTGGTTGTTCACCTTTTGCGATGGCCTGCAAATTTCTTGAAGATGCATCAAATAAACTGTCTCAGCCGCACTTGTTACGAAACTCACTTAAATATAACTTAGCATGTACATTATTTATGAGATTATAATGCAAATATATATAACATTTATAATGCAAATAAATGTAAAATCAAGGCGCTTTAAAAGTATTTGACATTAAATGGTTTCCAGAAGAAAACAAGAATAATCATTTTCATCATTAATATTTGTGTAAACAAGTCACGTATAATTGTTTTGTACAATTAATTGATTTGTACAATATGGATTCGCATTTATGTTTTAGATACTTCTTTTTTAATCAGTCGATGAAATTATTAACAAGAATTTTGTAAATGAAATCCTTCATGAAAAGGTTGGGAGTTCATAAATATCAAAAGAATGATGATGAATTGGTTGAGTTTTATGTTTTATTAAACGAAGGAAATTTATAAAACATTTTCAATGTGTGATTTAAGAATTAGAGACTGCTATGATATAATTCAGTAACTTCAAGTGGTCAAATTTGAAATTAAATTATTTTATTCAGATCATTCAAATTCTACTATAATATTGTGTTTTAACATAATGTTAAATGACAGATAATCATTTTCTCTAATACCGGTACTGATCGTAATTACGTTTACCTGCAATATCGAATATGTGTATTCACCGTTATTTATAATAAAGGAAATATTAAATGTTATCTGTACTGTAAATTACATGGTTTATAAGAATTCAAATTTAATGATTTTTGTATAAATTATTTATTTTCGATTACATGTAAGCAGTAGTGAAGACTGAATTATGTTAATTAAGTTACATATATCTGAATGTATGAACTTCAGATGTTTATTGACTTAGAGTAAAAAATATCAAAAATATCTTTATTATTTTTTCTTGCAATGAAGACCATCTCCTAGGTAGGTTTGATAATCATTTCTAAATCGAATTTGTTTTTAAATAGTAATATGTTAGTGAAAATTAATTGGCAAAAAAGTTTTTAATATCATTTGTTGGAAGGTCAGTATTGTCCTTTTTCGTTTCAAAATATATTGAGTCATTTTTAATTCATAAATGCTGTGCCAGAAGTACATTAATATATTTTCTCCGATCGTGACGTAATACAAAGATGTAAGATATAAGCTTTTTACACGTATCGTGAATGCATGTTAAAGATGATACGAATTGAAAATAATTAAGTAGTGTTTCTTTATTTATTTTTAAACGCTCACTCATAAATCAGTGAAATGAATATCACGATTAACAATTTTTAGGTATTTTAATTACGGTTTTACTTGTTTTAATTAAAATATCAGCAGATTTAAATCAATTTGTTTCAGTATTTAGTTGAGGTTATTAAACATTATATTAAGCAAATTTTACAATTATACTCTTAATTAATAAAATTTTTTTCAGCATCGATTAACGAATTATAAATCTGTTCATGGTTCAAATTAATTTCTATGTGCTATATATAGTTTTTATACTTCTTTTCTGAGAAATAATCATTTTCAAGATGCAGATTCATCAGAATTTAATTTGAATGGTGATATTTTATAACAAAAAAAAAATTACAAAATAAAATAAATTTATAAATAAGACAAATATTTATACTTTGGTTGAATTTTAAAAAATATTTAAAAAATTCAATTTTGGAGAAGACAAATAAAAATGAGATAAGAATTAAGAATTGCCTCAAGTAATAAAATGGAATGTAATATTTGGTATTTACAAAGCAAGGAAATTACTTTATAGAGGCAATTTTCTATAAGTTTCAAAAGTTAAAGTCAAAAATCAAATTTTTAAATTCATTGGTTTGTGTATATATATTTATATTTATCGCCGCTTTGATATTAAGTTTTGGTTTTAAAAGCTTTAATTTAACAATGAAAGAGATAAATTAATTACCACGCTTAAAAATATTATGGTTATTGTAAAGAATAACCAGAGTTTTGCATACACCATAAAACATGATGGATCATTATCTTATGTCATTACATAAGTTAGAGTTACTACTAAATACTATTGCATATATTGTTCTAACTAAATTATTGAAGTATACTTATTTAGATTAATTAAATTATTAAACATATTATAATACTGCTATAAATAAAAATGTGGATTTATCAAAATATTAAAAAAGTAACATAGCAATTTAATATTTCCGAAAAAAATTATACTTCAATAAATATAAACTTTAATCGTAAAAGAAATGTTTTTATTTTTATTCTACAATTTACTAATCAAATATTTTGTGCAGTTTATCATAAAATTCGATTAGGGTACCTTATATTTCAAATAAGTACGTTCAACTCATATTTCACAGAGACTATTATATGCAACCTTATATATAAATAAAAGAAGTACATATAAATTTTTACAGTTTCATGTATCAATTTGCATTAACTACATTTTGAAACCAAATTAATCGTAATCTTTGTATTCGTGTGATATTCTGTAATATTTTTTAACTTTTTTATAATTCACTTTGTGATATTAAGAGGCAATGATGAACTTTTTCTATATATATATGGACAAATATCAACAAGGGCTTTGGTAGCAAAAATATGAACTATCGAAAAGTCAGATAATGTAAAAGAAGTGTAGCACGAATAATCTAATATTTGAAACATGATACCAATATCACATAGGCAAAA
>JABFOX010001755.1:0-12434 GCA_022817665.1 Axea sp. ZL-2020
AATCATGAAAATTACACAAGGTTTTGTAATTGTTACATTACTGAAAGTATAACCGAATCATAAAATGAGAGAGAAAAAATGGTTGAGTCGTTGAACTGAGTAAATAATATTTCAACAAATTAAATATTTATAAATTTTATTTTAAAATTAAAATCAACTCATAAAATTGTCAATCTGACATATAAATTATATGTTTATTGACATTAATAATAATAAGAAAGTAATTTAATATTTCAATTTTTGTCAAGAGAATGAAGTACTTTTAAGATCGTGTCAAAGAACATGACATCAAATTTCAGATCTGCTGCCAAACAGAGGTGTTATATCGCCATCAAATCTGGCACATTTTTTTGACGCGACTTTAATCAAAACTTTCTATACGAATAAAGATAATGGTAATGATAATTGTGCTCTGACATTTATTTAAGAAAAAAGTTAAAATTGACCGATCAGAATCACAACAGGATATTTTATTGATATATTTAATATAGATTTTAATAGATAACCGTACACTCTTTTTGCCGCAGTAAGTAACATGAATTTTACTTGTTAATTCCCGTATAATAAATTGGCATTGTATAATATATGTTACAAAATGTATTATGTTTATCGCTAATAACATTACGTGCGACGGTTATATCATCTACTGCACTTACTATCAATAATATGATTCGCCACGGGACTTTCTCCATTCGCGACCCGTGTTTTTTGTACCAGAATATAAACCTACGCTTAATGCATTGTTCGTTGTATACAAATCTGCCATCGCCTCGCACATCACTCCGAGACGAACGACTAACCATTTGTACTGTTGTCTTTTTCTACTCGAACGAAGATCGAACGATTTATTCATTATGAATTAAAATATCAACTATGTAACCTTAGTAAATCTCATATGACAATATAATTTCCCATAATTTATGACCCACATGTTCCTCTTCCTATAAGCTCTTTCTTTACATAATTTGTATTTAAATCATGACAAAAACATAACTTGCTTCAGTTTTTTTCTTTTTCTTTCGAAAGAGAAGGCAAAATCACAGCTTTTGCAAATGTCATTTCATAATATTTTAAACATTGTAAAAAATAACGAGAATTTACATCGACAGACGTTGCATTGCTTAAAGTATCAGGCGTTCTTTTATTTTTAAATTAAAACATAATGAAAGACAATTCATCATTTCTCCTCGCACGTCAACGAGTTCAAAAACCTGATGCCACATGACAACCCATGAGAAGTTGAACATGCTATGTTTAATTGGTCATTCGACATTTGATTCGCATGGGACAAGCAAAGTCCTCCGCATCACTTAAAACGTAATAAGAACATGACCAACTGCTCTAACAAAAGTTTCCTCTTAACGGATGTTGATGACATGGCTTTAAAATGAAGAGAAAACTGTCTCTGTCATTTCAGTTATTTCGAGATCTCATCACAATACTTTATTATAATAATTATACAAAAAAAGTGTTACATGCACAAAATAAACAGTTATTTTTCACTCGCCAAATTATACACTCTAAGAGTGAATGATTTCAAATGTTATTTAATTATTTACTCTGTAATAAAAGAATGCTTTATTGCAACATTGAACTAATTAAAAATAATGACGACGAGTGAAATGAAAAACAGCGAGAAATACTTTAAATGATAACGTATAAACGTGTCAATGTCTAGTCGTGTTGTGAGCCAAGGCCACGATTTTCCAAAGCCAAATTCTCAAGCAACCTGTCCAACTGTCGTATAGCTGAGTGTAAGTTCGTCGAGGCTACGAACTTTACATCATAACTTTCGGCGTCCAAATTTCATGGAGCTATTCGCTTGTGCCGCATTCGTGAGACCGCATCTTACGACTTCTATTTCTAAGCGCGCATACCTTATTTACTTATAGATGTAATTTAGAATTGCAAAGTCGATTATCGTAATCTGACGCCGTAAAATAATCTGCGATTCAATGAGAACACGCTCGAGGCGGCCTGGTTGCTTTTTCTCAAATATGTATCGGCACATCGGCACTGGTGATTGATACGCTTCAAAATATCACATTTAATTAGAATTTGTTGATAAATCAGTCCGGATAAATCTGAAGCTCGCGTTCCCAGACTCGTTTTTCTCGATTGTTTTGCAACTTCTCGTCAGCAAAGTGTGCAGTTACGAAAGTGATGACGACTGATAATTCGTGCAACGGTTTCTAGCACGGTAATTAACAGACATTTTTGAATGTTCAGAGAAGTTCAAATGGTATAATCATTTGAATTATGAATACAAACAACCGTATTATTCAGAAATTAATCAAAATCTTTTCTAATAAGTAAATGTTTTGATAATAAAATATAAAACAATAAAAAATGTAAAAATTGTTATAAATCTAACACTGATGTTTATCTGCATATATTTATCGAAATACACTTAATAAATTTGGCTATAAATGTACTTTAAAATGACTATGTTTTTAATTCAAACAGCATATCGTATAATAAAACATACTTGTTTTTAAAATTATAACTATGCAAAGGAAAAAAACGTTATACGTATTAAATGTATATTATTGAAATAAGAAAATGTTTTATTATTGCTATATGCGTTACATTGTTAATATTTTCTAATTATAAGAATAATCTAACTTTATTTGAATAAATTAAACTTGAAATTATCATTTTATACTGATAAGGTATTTATTGAATAGCTTATATTCAGAGGCTGTACATTCTGAAAATCATATTGTAAATAATTATTATTACATTTATGTTTAAAAAGTAAATTGAAATAAAACTTTCAAAGATATTCCATTACCATTTACAATGATTACTAAAAGTTTAATGAACTTTTACCAAAATGTATGATGAATATCGTTCTGTGTCTGCTTAATCTTTCGATTACTTAACGTTTGATAAAGTGTTAAAACAATTTTTGTCAGTGCATAAAAACGAAATTTTCGGAGTGATATAAATTTTATAGCATTAAGATTTATAAGCCATTATATGTCATTAATCGCCTACTAAAATACCAAAGATAATTTAAATATTATCTAACAGAAAATTAAATCACTCTCCACAAATGGTAAAAAATTTCGGAACTAATCGTGGGAAACCGTAATTCAAAAACAAATGCCACCCTCGGACTAATGTTTTGTGAACTAATTAGAAAATTAACCATAAAGACACGGCTCTTTTCCTATTTTGCACAATAATTACTTATATAATCATCGCTAATATCTCTGTTAAAACTCTATATCCCACGCGTTTGCTATACGATATATTAATTTTACCAACATTTGACTTGTAACGATCGATTGCGCTTAAAAACAAGACCAAACAATAATGAAATAAGCAATATTGTAAAGGAATATCATTAAAAAAACCGGTACGATGATAATCGACGGTTCAAAAACACCACCTGCATCTGTTTACACAGCGATCAAGCAAAGTACGTTGTAGCTAAAGAAAAAGAAATGAAAACAAGGCGCGCCCACCGGCATTGTCCTGTCCGTTTCTCAATTCGTAACTAAAGCCCTGTAACGAGACGGTGAATGGGCGCTCGTACCCATAGAATCTTGGAAACGCAGCGCACGATTTTTCCGACTAATTACATTTCCGTTTTCATTGAAATTCCGACAAACAAGAACAACGCGTTTCGGAAATAACATCTCACCTACTTCATTTGTACGAATCGAGAATAATGAGAAAAATGTTTGAGTAAGGTTCGTTTTAAATTTAAATTTCATCTTAGATTAAATAATTACTATTTTTCTTTATAATACAATATATGCTATAAGATCTCTTTAACTTATCTAGAACATGAGTAATAAAAGCTGATATTTTCATTACTTTGCCATTCGGTAGAAATTTCTTAATTGAAATTATAAAGTAAATTGCACGATTATTAATTTTGTTTTCTCATCAATTGATTCATTTATATTATTATATTTTTCGTTTTTATTAACAGAATCGCGACTTTCATTCCTCATATATATTGTACAAACGTAAACTTACGAGTTTAAAATATTGTCAGATGTGCCTAGTTCATAATACGATTTGCGCATAACTTGAAATTAAACTTTAGTAATAATGCAGATATTACAAGGAGCATCACTACTTTTGATGATTAACCCAATTGGAGCATGAGAAAACAACAACAATTAGGAAGATACTCGGTCGATAGAAATTGTTTTATTAATCTAATTTAATGTTGAGTAATGTGAGGATTACAGGTTTCGCCTTTCAAACCAATCGAATAACTAATCAGCGACGCAATTACACACATCTATTATTAAAACAGTGTTTGAAAGAGAGCATTTTGCAGTGATTAGGAAATAATGGTTGTTGCAATTTGAAATTAAGATTTCGTATTTGTATTTCGTATTTGTATTTATTTTGACTATGTATTTCAGATAGTCCTTCTTAATGGTCGTATGCATAATTACTTTAAAAGAATATAATTTTAAATAATAAATTTGTGTTGATTTACGGAAATAAACAAAATAAATCCTTGTAAATAAATTTTAAATGTTCTTTATGTACACACAAGATTCTCTGTGAATAAGTTTAATTAAATATTAATTTTTGAAATTTACAGAATAGAAATCTAAAGCTTTCGTATATTTTAAGACTGGAATGATTTAAATATATTCGCATATCAAATGATTCGATATAATACTGGTATTAAAATTACGATGTTTTATATGGTTTGTTTAATTTTTTGCTTTAAATATAAAATATTGAAATTTAAGGTGTAATAAATGTCATTCATATTGCTAGACATAATAAAGTAATGGTAAGTAAGCTATAGTTTAACATTTTTTTGATTTAATATGTGTGGAATGTAATAAATTATTAATTGCAAAATAATGTTCTTACTTATGAATTAATCAAATAAAATGAAAATATTCCTTTGATACACATTGTATGAAAACGAAAGAATATTATTTTAATTATTCCAAAATAAGTCATAATTTTAGAATTAAACTCTACAAAATTTAGAGTTTATTAATATTTCATTTATTTTAGTTACTTTCAATTTAAATTTTACATACTGCAGAATTTTGTTTATATTCAAATATGCACCATATATTGTAAGAAGTAGTCGATTAATTTAATTTATTTAATTAAAACTCAGTTATTGTGTAATATCATACAATTTAAAAATACATACGTACATAAAGTGTCATGACGGGTTAATAACACTCATATTTGAAATATGATGAAATAAGATTTATAATAACATATTTATATTACATCAATGGCATCAAATTACGAAAAAAAATGTAAATTTCATACATGTCTTATTTTGCTGTTTAATTTTTGTTATAAATTAAATATAATTAAAAATAAGGACATAATATTTAATGATATTAATTAAAAATGTAAAGTACTGGTTTGATTTACCTGCTTTCTTAATACGTAATTATGCACAAATGAAATTTTAAAAATAGTGTTTATAAAATATATCTACAAACAATCAAAGTAAATTGTGTTATTTTGAATATAACTCAAACGTTATTGAAATAAGAATAATAAATGTACATTTATAATATTCATTAAATCCATAATAATTTCGATACATTGATTTGTTGAAAGATATTTATTTATTATGCAATCCAGTAATTATTTAAATTTTAACAAGAATATTTATATGAGCATTTAACGCAAAATTTACAGACGAGATTTTCATAAAATATTACAGTATTATATATTATATAACAATAATCATATCTTAACGACTAATGTGTATAATTTAATGTTCTTGCAAGATATTTCTCTTGCAACATTACTATTCGTAAAATATTCGATAAAAAAAATGAAAACCGTCAATTATCCCGTTTCATTCTATTTACCGAATCTTTTATCTTATAAACATGCATTAATCTTCAATCCGTTGAGAGAATGAATGACAAATTTTTCGAGCTTGCAATAAATAATTAAAGCGATACGTTAAGCATCATACAAAACTATAACAAATACGTGAACTTCATTCGTACAATTAACCTTACAATAAATGTAATTCAATTTTCGTTGCGCAATGAATGATCCAAAAATCTCGACCCATCTAGCTTGAACCTGATCACGAAACTTGATATACTAAAAGCTTATTGTCTTACAATGCGCATGAATTATTTAATTTTTAACAAAAACTGGGTTCACTTTCATTTGATCAGTAATAAAGGACAAAAGAAAAAATGGCAGTACAATATAAAGAGATTGATGGATTCTGAGATCATTGGAACCGAAATGTAAGTTAGAGAAAAGATTCATGGGTGCGCCTATCGGTGTTAGTTCGACTGTAAGCGGAACGTTTTATGTCCGCAAGATGAACTCCTTGGTGCAATTGAGACTCGAAAAGAGAGGCGAGCGAGTGAGCAAATGAGCGACTGCAACGAGCAATACCACGGAATGGAATGGTACGAAATAGCAGGAGTATTACAAAATATCAGCTTTCACCATATCAGCACTATGCCTTGTGACGGCTGTACGTGCAATGGGTCGACGGTGCACGACATACCAGTTGTCGTGAAATGGTATTCACGCAAAATCCGCGCAAAACGCGAACGGTCGTCCGTCAAGACGTCTTATTTGCACTCATCGAAGTGCACTTGGAATAAATCAATGTTACTTTTATACCGACGCAACCTAGTTAATGCACTCGCACTACGATTATGCAGCGCGATGCAGTCTTATGCTAATCGAGTGAGAGTCGAAATGCACAATTTGTAATTACGGTTATTAAAGATGCAGTTGAAATACACACACATTATGCTATCTTCTGATTTATTGATCAATGAATTAACAGTATAATTTAATTTCGTTATAAGAATACAAGTTTGACTATTTACTGTTTATGTTTCAAATGACTGAATTTGAATAATGAAGTCAAATGCGAAAAACATAAAAGCACATACTATCTTAGGGCGATGTGAAAACATTTTTAATTCATGTTAATTGCAAGTATTCGCGTTGAATGTGGGATAATTAATAAAATGAGGCCGGGAAAAAATTACTCTTTAATTATCCGCCTAGTATGCAAGTTCTCGGTTTACGAGCAACCTTAAATATTATTGCGAAAAATGGTTTAGATGTTCGATGGTCAGCGAAAGATTTTACTCCTAATGGCGTAATATTTCTCATTTGCTCAGTCAAGTCGTTTAAGCAAAGGACATTCACGCGGTACACTTTTTATAGCAAGAAAAGTTTTTAAGACAATGTGCGCGATACTTGTTAGTCTGCATCATTATTCATTACTAAATTTAACCCGGGACCGATTTCTACGAAAGTATGAGAACTCGTTAAAAAGTAAAAGTGTTGTTACTGTAGTTATTATTTTTGTTGTTGTTGTTATAAGTGTGCTCATAAGGTGTTCGGTGTTATAAATAGACAAGCTTTGTGTTTCTAGCAATATAAACTGTTATCACGATCAATCTTTATTATCTACCAATTAATCTCACGTTTAAAATATGTCACGTTACTCTACATAACTCGGTATTTATTCACAGTCTATAAACTTCCTATCGAATCACATTTATATAATTCGATTTCAAGTTAACATAATTACGCTGGAAATCATAGATCCGAAAGATTGAAGCACCTCAACGAACGCCAATGCGAAATCATTAGACATTTTGCTACGGAAAAAGTAGAAAAACGGCTTATCTGGCGATACAAATTTCCTTATTTAACACCCAAACATGGCCATTACTTTTACCATTATTCAATTCCAAAACAAGTGATTCACGTAACGCAAAACAGTGTAAAATTATCAATAAGCACATAACTTTCATACCAAAACGGCACGAATAAGGAAACTTTTCACATAAAAATAAAAACAATTGTGAATTTATGTGATCAGTGCTATAAACAATTAAGATTCTGAAACACAATTTTCGACAACAAAATATTGCAGTACCGTACAAATAGCAACAAAAACATATAATAGTTGAAACATTAAAAATACGTAAATAAATTCAAAGTTGTGATTTTTTATAAATTAAATAATAAAACAAAATATTAATGATAAAATGTAATTAATTCTTAAGAAAAAACAACATTTTACAATTGAAATTGAACAATTTCTGTTCTTGAATTATAAAAAATGTCTAATTTTAGACATTCAAATATTTGAAAAATGTACGGTACTATATTTCTATAATATTTAATTTTATTAAATATTTATTTGATTTAAATAAACATTTTTCAATTCATTTAAAATTATGTTTTATCTTGCAGAAAAATCAATTTTACGAATAATTATTAAAGAAATATCAATATTACAATCACGAATAAAAAGAAATGGAATAAATATATCAAATAATTAATAATAAATTCTTATTGTGTAATTTATCACAATTAAAATCATGTTTTCTATTGAGTTTCTACAGTAATTAGTACATAATTTTAACATAACAAGAAACAAGTTGTAATTAAAAGAGAACAAAAATGACAAATGAAAAATGAAAACTTAATCCGATTTAATGAAAGATAAAATATTTTGTTGCTCTTTGTCATTCCAATTTTATTAGTGCTTAGTCTCATTCGACTTTGTTAGCTAGGCAGTGAACTGTGGTGTTATATTGAAAGTGCAAGGATCGAATCGAATTTCAATAGACGTCGTTTGTGCGGAGGCGTATGCCGTTAATATTTCATTGACGCATAGACACAAGCACTCCTGAGTAGCAGATTTGCACCAGCAACGAACAAGCTCCCCGTTATCTGGGACTTACGTCGTCGATATTACATAATCAAAACGTTGTTTCGATATATCAAAATTTTTATTATCCTGATTCATGGTTTCTTCATAGAAGTATTATACACCACTATCCAAAGTAGTCATTAAATTGAGACATGATAAACTAGCGATGAAAATGAACTACGACGATCGGTACGTCCCCCTTCCAAAATTATTACATAACGACTAATAATCGTATAAACAATCTCAATGTTTCATACAAAAATGTAAGACGTGTTCAATTTGACAATCTCTCTTGATTTATCGTGGTGATATTGATAACGTGAATTTCTTATGCACATTAACTTCGTATATTAACAGTGCTTCACGATTTACAAGTGCACTTTTAGCAGATTATGATTTTATGCCTCGTCGTATTTTATTGTGATAGTTCGCTTTCAGACAAGTCATGAATAAAAGTTTAAAAGAACCCGCGACTTTCACATTTTGCAAACGAAACGTTATATAATTAATTAAATGTAACGTCCTTTCTTCAACGCATTAACTGTAATTGTACAAAAATTATTTATTTTAATGCAAAAAATTGTGCAGATCGTTCATTAATTAACAAGATGGCTTCAAGTTATAAATACGAGCCCAGTTACAGCACATCAGTAAAATTATATAAATCATACGAATTATGATTAATCAGATGAAATTATATGCAATCTCTTAATACGTTGCTAAATCGTGTTACTTTGCACCATCTCCGATGATTACGTATAATTTGTGTACTTGTACGGATCGATCTAATATGATTACTAGATCACTTAATACAATTGATTTTATTAATTTGTAAAAAGTCACTGTATTTTTAACATTACTGTTCCTTCGTCAAATTTTGTCAACCTGATATGTTACCAAATGTCTGAGCTTTCGAAATTATTTGATTGCAACTAATTTGCAATATAAAATTTTAAATAAAATTATCTGCACATTGGTTTCAGAACCGATAAAACAAGCTCGTACGTTATCGCCAAGTGCACGGAGAAAAATCGTCACCGAACTGTCAATGCAATGCTTTCTAATTCCATCGTGCGGTCACTAAACTTGAGTATGTACAACTAGCATAATATATGCAACAGGAATAATCTGAAACATTCATTTAAAGAACGACCGTCGGACTATCGGTAAATTATTTTGTAAAAACGCTCATTACTAAATAACGAAGGTGAATTATTATATTTCTTAATAGAACATTATTCATCGAATTGAAACGGAATAGCTATATTTCTCGTTTCCCCCGTAACATCGAAACAACGGTACTGAGGCAAGGTTATCGATTATTTTGTTTCGAAAGTAAATTTCTGAATACGATCATAAGTCACTATGTATGTGAGTCACTAACAATGGCAGAAATATTTTTAAATAACTTATAAACAAATCATAACAAGCGTAAATAATCTGTCGTAAGAATGACAATTGGACCGTCACCGATCCGTTGGTATAAATGCTCCTCTTGCACAAAAGGTGAATAAATGACTTGAGTGCATTCGCTCCTTTTTCATACTGAATTTCACGGTGATAGAATTCCCGGCATTATGTATCAACAGTGCTTAACATCATTATATCAATACAGCACACACCGGATGGTTGCAAAAGTGAATTGGCGATTTCTCGCACCGTGGAAAGTCCTCGTACCTAACTGTCGGCGTCTTGGGTTGTTTTTCATTGACACCAAGTTATTAGATTTGACCTTAAAGAAGGTCTCCTTGCACAAAAAGTCTTAACTCCGTATCTCCAATCTCAGTTATTGTGATGCAAAAATCAAATTCAATAATCGTTGCAATGATATTAGTCTCTTTTATTAGCACGTTGCGTTATAACAATAGCAACAAGAACAACAATAATAATAACAATAATAATAACCATAATAATAACAACAATAATGATGATGATAATGATAATAACAATAAGACGAAGGGGAAAACTAAGAAGAAGAACAATAATAATACACATAACATTCAGCGATTGAGAGTATCTAGTAAAATATCTAATTTACAGATTGTTTACTGTAGATATGTTAATTGTGATTTTTCGATTGATGCTCACGTCTGCAAATTCGCAATGGCATTATAATGCTGGCATCATAAACGTCGTGAAAAACGAAGTCAATTGCGAATACGTACAGAATTGGACGTTGCTATTTATTCTGAACGACATTAGCGCATGTTAAGCATACCAAGGAAGAGAGAAAAATGTACTTTCCATAGCAGCATTGAGCTCCCCGATTCACGTGGAGCTCCACGTGAACGTGGGTGGTTATGTGTACAATAACCGTGACGAAAAGTGGTGCGCACTGTCGACTTATTCCTATTCTATTTCTACTCTCATTCCTCTCACTTTGTGCACACTTTTAAAAGGAAAATTGCTGCACAAGCAACTGCTGTCACGGTTCTCGCTACAATAGTAAACGGTCAGCGAATTTCGACGAGATACGTCAAAATATAAGAAAAGCACAATATTCTAGAGAGGGGATACAAAATACAGTTGAACGCTAACAATTTTAAAGAAATTTATTCAATATGGGATTTTTAATCACCGTTGCAAGGGATTACTGTTGTACGCAATTTAATCTACGGAACTTATAAATTAATTGTAATTTTTATCTCTATAATATATTGAAAATTAATTGTTAATTATTCAAATAAATAGCGATTATTAATGTTTTCCACCGCATTGAAATTTATCCAGCCGTTCACATTGCCCAATTTATAATTACTATTAAAAAATTCACATGGTTCCTTACAACCCGTATAAACCTGTTTCAGTTTCTGATGATATCTTTATTATTCCGCTTCTTCGTCAGTAATTTTGCTATATCCTTCTAATTTAAATAACTTACTCGCTCTTTCTCTCATTTCGATGCTGACATCTTAAAAATATAATTTTGGAAGTCCTACATTAACCTTCTAATTCTGCGCAGATCTTATTCAACACATAACCTCTCTATCTATTTAATTATTTACTCATTGTTTCTACCTTTGAAAAATAATGAACATAGTTAAAAGATTTACAATTCTATTTAAAATATAATATAATACAAATAATTCTGTTTCAAAATGCAATGCTAAAAAATTAATATTTGAGAAAAAATATCAGCTTTTTGACGCGCTTTAACGTCAAATAAAATTAATTTGGTGGATTACCAAAAGGGGTCACTTATTGAAAAAATTATATTATAACTAATTAAATTTACAGTCATCCACGTGCGAAATGACGCCAAACATGACTAGATAAAAATATTTCTGTAAATATTACATCTTACACTTACTTTTCCTTTTCAGTGGTAACCAAACAAAGTGACACAATCGATGCGCTAACTTCCGTTCCACGAGATCAGTCTCACTTGGCCTTCATGAAAAAAATTTCCCGCGGAAAATACATCGATCTCGATTCAACATTGAGAAAACGAACAGTACGACCTACTTCGCACATGAACTATCCATCGTGAATATTTATCGAAAGGTGAGTTTTCTCCGAGTGTGAAAGTGTCGGACAGCGAAATAAAACTTTGACTTCGATAAAAAAACAAATAAAGAAAAAAAAAGGAAAAAAGCAGAAGCCGAGCAAAATTCCGTCGGAGTAGCAGGACTTGGATAAAAACAAGGTACACGCAAAACATTCGTTAAATAAATAGACCCGCTTGAATGTTATCAAAGCATAGATGGTTCAACAGTCATGTATCATTTGTAATAATATAACTGGTTTACCATTT
>JABFOX010001756.1:0-12434 GCA_022817665.1 Axea sp. ZL-2020
ATCGGAGTTGTTGCTACCTGTACTGTTAGGCGTTCGTTTCCGTGCTGGCAGTGAATGGGTTTTCCATTTACCCATGAGAATCGAACGTTCTTGTTCGCACAGCCTTTCTAATTTGTTCAAACGCGATTGCAGGGCCCTTTGCAATTCGATGTATCGCATATGCACTTCCACCTAAAATAACGCTATATTTAATATACACATATATTTTTCGTATGAGAAAAAAGTCACATAAAACGTACCACGGACTAAAGATATTTGCAGTAATTTCGTTCACGACAATTATTTGAATAAATAAGAAGTTTAAACGTACCTATATTATTTTGTTTCTAACGATGCAGTACAAGTAACTTATTACAGTAACATTTTAAAGTTAAAGAATAAATATAATTAAATGAACGTAACAAATATAAAAATATTTCAAATTATCAATGAGTTAAATGAATCATTTGGAAATCATAAAACACAAGAATGATAAAGCTTTATTAAATATGTTATCAAATTAATTATTTTAAACTTAATAATAAAACGGTTAAATAAAGCATTTATTTGTATTGAAATGTTGTACGCATGAAATGTCGATGAAAATTGCGTAATTAACAACAATGGACTTTTCAAACTTCAAAGTACACATAATTATTAGTTAATACTATTAACTAAATATAAAGTACTACATTTTAAATGTTCAGTGATTCCAGAAGTACTTATTTTATTTACATACATTTCTTCTAATCGTGCTAACTCGTTTGACACCAAACGAATAAAGCTTTGCCAAAATTGCATAATTACCTTTTTGACACAATTTTCAAAGGACACCACCATCCTCATTCTTGTATCACAATTCTTAATGAAGTTTACCAAGGTTTTATGATCAGCTCGGTCCATCTCTTGTCCATTGATGGAAAGTATGACATCGCCTTCTCTCATACCGGCTTTGAAAGCCGGTCCGTCGAACTCTACGTAATCCACATAAGTAACCATTTCAATTTCTTGTTCCCTCTTATAGTGTATCCCATAACTCTGCAACCATCAAAAAATATCATTGCCTTCGTGAAATATTTCAGTCCAAATTAAATGACCCTTAAATGACCTTACTTGTAGGGTAAATCCGTACGTGCCATTTTTCTTCTCGACGATGATTGTCCTCCTGCGACGGTCCGCTTCCGAACGTGAGCTACGTTCAGATTTAGGCCTCTCAACTGCCGCCTGTAAAGTAACAAGTCCATCAATTTGTATTCTTCTTCGTAAATATTTAGGGTGGAAAATCAGCTATACTTACACATTCCACGGCTCCGCTCCATTCGTCTTCATCACTGTTATTGACGTGCAGAGCCTTCGTCTCGGAACTGGGCGGGTTTTGATTCATTGTGGCTTGATTTTTGTCATCACCGCAATTGTTGATCGTGGGTAATTAATTACTATCACCCGATGCAATCGCCACGACCTTGCGTTGCTTCATTTTTCTGACGGATCTCGACAGCCTGGACATGTTACGATCGGGGTACGCAGGCGCCGGAATATCGGCCTAAGGGATGCATTCGGCACAACACCCTTTGCGTGTGGGCGTCGGCGCAATGCCGCTGCCGGTGAATGACCCCGAAAAGTCGGCTGATCATTATCATAACAATATAACACGATTATTCGACTGTTGTTGGCCACGTGACATTATTCAGGGGTGCGCGCGCCTCTGGCAAATTTGCTTTAAAAATATTAGAGTGGACTATATCAATTGTTGAGCGGCATTTGCGGATTTTTGAGTTTGCGCAAATAAACGTAATTAGGTTCATTTGATTCGATAATTAACGCGCAAGTTTTTCACCTCGCAACGTTTTAAGGACTTAGTGCAAAGCAGGACAATTACATATTTTGGACAATTAATCATATTCTCTTAATATGTTACTGCGCGATCATCTTATTTAGCATGCTGCATACCTTATGAATAAATCTATGCCAGATTTAAGATCAGAAATTGACGTCGAGTCTGATATTAAAATTGGAATTACACAAAATGTCCTAGAAGGTCTGATATATTTTTTACGGTTCAGAAATATTGTAAAATATTTCTACATATTTTCAGGTACTTTTGGAATATATAAATATTTTGGGAAAATAATGTTTTTGCAATATTCGTAATAATATTTCTTTTGAAGTATTTGAGAATGGTTTTAGATATTTCTGGATCGTCTTAAATGCTGCTATTTAAAAATTCATGATAGAAGGAAAGAAGGTTATACAAGCATATAACTATTGAACTGAATGAATGCATTGGTGATTAGACCTTCTTATCATACGCTTATACGACTTCTTGTAAAACGAATGTTATTAGAATCTTAAAACTTTGATGTAAGCACTTCTTAGTGAATATGATCTCCTGTTAACATTCGTTTTTCAGCAAGTCTTTATATACGAGTGCTTTTTACTTTGTACATTTTATAGCGTACTTTTTTGTAATAATATTTATTTGTCAAAATGTTGATATATCTCAAAAATATTCTAAAATACCCATTGTTTTTAATATATTTTGGGATTATTTAGTTTTTAGTTTCAGATTATTAGATTATTAGATTATTTAGGACATTAATTTTCCAATACATTTGTACACACTGAGAATATTCCACAAAACTATTTTAAGAATACTCTATACTGCAGTACTATCGCCATTACTGAATAATATATTTTACAAATTATATTACATGTTGTGCAATGTTTACTAAATCTGGTTTAAATATAGTTTGTCTAACAACTAATCGAAATTTAAATTTAACAATTAAAAATTTAAAATACTTAACGTTGGTTTTTATATTATACATAATATTTTATTATTATTTTAATATTATACATAATGTAATTTCTAACATTTTTCATATATTTAAAAAGGATCTAAATAATATTTCTCATGGGTTTTCTATCGTGGCCCGACATAATTCTTTGAAACTTTCATGCAGCAAATCACATGTTTCATGGAAAATATTCTACAGCTTTGTTGTGTATTTATTTCATTAAAAACTTTGCAGATCCTTATGGGAATTGTTAATTATAAATGTGTAACGAATTGTTTCCAGAAAGTCAAAATATTGAGATTTAAATTGCACATTGCATTAACGTCAAACGATAGATATAATAATTTGCTTGATTTTAGATGCCATATTAAATTAAATATTATATCTGATAAGACTTTACACAATTCTTACAGTGGAAATAAATATCACAATATTTTAACCTGTCCAAAACCTTCTCTTTCATTTTTTATTATACAGCTTTGTAAATTTAATCTCTAAAAATATTTCAAATTGAAATCTATCAATTCTTTAATGAATTTCCTTTAAAACTTCTTTTGATTCTTCACATTTTTTCACAATTTTATTTGATTTTAAAAAGTGAATTATTCAGCTTAAAGATAAATTACATTTTAAATAGAAATGAAAGTTATGTAAATATATGCACTATTATTCTTATTTCAATACAAAACTAATAATATATTAAAATTATATAAAAATTATGAACTAATAATATTTATATAATATTAATTTAAGAAATTTATGAAAGAAGTTAGTTATTATATTAGTAGTCCATTTCGAAAACTTAAGCATATCTTAGATGTACATGCAGTACGATAAGAATATAAAAGTATTTCAGTATTCTAAAAAATGCGTAAGATGAAATTAAACATGATACATTT
The DNA here is from genome assembly GCA_022817665.1 of Axea sp. ZL-2020. Taxonomy (NCBI): domain Eukaryota; kingdom Metazoa; phylum Arthropoda; class Insecta; order Hymenoptera; family Scelionidae; genus Axea; species Axea sp. ZL-2020. Next base: position 3,677 of record JABFOX010001756.1, read on the forward strand.
TCGTTTATATCTATTGCATAAGTCTGTTAAATAAATAGATTATACAATGTTACATATAAACACGTACTTATATATATATTTGAAAATAATTCAGAGAGTTTATGTACTGGCATAAGCAAAAAACATTTTTTTAATATTTATAAAGAATAAATATTTGAGTATTTTTAATTTCCAATTATTTTGTTAATTATTATGATTTTTCAATAAAATACGAAGTTAAATTATCATGCCTGATTTCATAATTTTATTATATAACCAAATAATAACATTATGACACTTTACAATTGGAATTTTTAATTCATTATATAATCAAAAAGACAAATAAATTTAACAATGTTGCTGTTTTTTTATAAATTATGATATTTAACAAAAAAAAATCATAAATAAATAATGTATATGTTTAACACTCGATACGTAGCTAATTTGAAGAAAATTAAATTTTAATTTAATTTCTGTCGCATTATCGTACAACGAGTGACTAATAAAAATATTTTCGAGTAATTAAAACGTTATCGCGGTTATACTTAAAATGTATTAAAAGAAAATATATCTTTGAAATTAAAGCTCAGAAATAGACCAAAAAAATCGGTAATAATATTAAGAATTCATGATGATTTACCGAAATGCAGTTCACGTAGAAATTAATTAACGTCTGCTAAACAAACAACTGAATTTAATTATCATTGTACCTTGGTCCAGTACAGGCACTGCTCAAATAATTTCAGTAATTGTAAAAATGTTATGATAATGGTATTATTATGGTCTGAAAGTATCTAAGTGAATCACATAGCTAACAAATACAGGATATATATGGATTGTGTATCAGTTGCACATAAAGTATTTATAGTTGTATATAAAATGCACATATATCATATGGAGTATGTGCTTTTTATTTAATAATAAAAAATGAATGTCATATAATACGGTCGAAATGTGGTCACATCTATAAAACCAATTACACGCTGCTGTACAAAAATCATATGTGGTAAGTAATGGAAAAAAAAAACGAGAGTGTTTCCAGTTACACAGATATAAAACATAGGAACTTCAAGTACAAATAGTTAATTGTTACTAGAAAACTGAAAAAATTGTGCAAAAGAAACGATGCATTTTAGTTCATTAGTGTACCTTACATATAATAGAACGATCATGTACCATTACTGTATGAATATTGTAAGATATTGTATGTATATGTATGTATATGAATACTGTAAGAATATTGAAAAAACACTAATGTGCTTTTTAGTTTTTTACAGTATTAATCTTTGATTATATTTGTCCAAAAAAACCTTGACGTAAAAAAGATATACTTGATAAATTAATTTCTTATTTTATTTTTACATTGCAAATACTGACATAAATGATGTATAATTTCTACTTTAAGACTTCAGTATGATATGCATGAATAAAACATGTTCAAAATGCTATTTTGCAAATTCAATTAACATTGAAAATAATCAATCAACTAAAAAAAAAACAACACTAATTATTAGTAAAATAACTATGTTTGAAATTAAACAATTCTTATTCTCAAAATTAATATTAAATTGTATTTAACTGCAGTTATTTTTCTCGCATTCTACGATTAAAATGATTACGGATTTAGATTGATTTTGATTAAGACGAATCTCCACTACCGCAGTATGATAAGCATTCGCAATGGGTATCTAATAATGCTAAACAATCTATTTCGAGTCATTTACACTATAGTTATTATGAAATTAAATAAATGCTAAGATGTCATAAGTCGAATAATTACATGAATTTAAAAACATAAATTAATAATTTATGTACAATGTAAACAAATGCAATTTTGTAGTGTATAAATATAAGTACACTCGTTCAAATATACCTTCTTAAAAAGAAAATGAACATTTCTTCTATAATTAAATTATATTTCATAAAAGATTAATTAAAGAACATAAGAAATAGTTCTAGTTCTAAAATCTTATAGAAGTTTAAAAGTACGATTAAACACAACCAGCTACTGTGAACACACTGAGTGACAGATGGTATTGAAATTCCACATGATAACTAAATTCAGTGATACTTACAGGAAAAAATTGTGACAATTTCTTTTTCCGTGCATCAATCAAACGTTAAATTTCGGGTACACTTCCCACATAATGTACAATCATATATATGCTCGATTTTGCAGTTGTTTTAATTTTATTCAGATGACAATTTTAATATTTTTAATATTGCTATACTATCTAATGAATGTAAATTAAAACAAACTGTTGGAATCATGATTTAATGTGCTGAATGTAATTAGATCTAAGTATCAATTAATTAATTTTTTTATTTATTATTAAATTAAATTTCAAATGCATTATTCTGATTTTTATTACAGGCATAAATAATAATCTTCAAAGATGTAATTATATTACTTTCAAATATTATCCACGTTAACAACTGCACACTTCCTCGTTGTTGATCTTTGAAATGAAACTAGAATAAAATTCATTCATTAAAATATATTTTGTTTTTATACATAATATATCATCCTTGAAAATTTGATAAAGATTGAATATTTGATAAAGATTGAATATTTGATAAATATGAATATGTGATAAATTTGTAATTTTTCAAAGATTATTTCTATCGACAAAGAATAATCAATGTTAAAATTAATTGTATATCATCATCAATGAATAAAAAGCAATTTAGAATATTTGTATATCTTTATTCAAATATTGATAAGTGTCATTCATTCAATTTCTTAATTATCAGTAAAACTGTTTGATAAAAATGTTTAATAAAGTTGTCCAGTACAATTTTCTTTAACCAATTTTGTGCAGGTTAATTTGACTGATTTCATAAATGAATGCATAAATGTTTATTTTAATAAAGAATAATCTGACGGTTTTAAATGTTCTTTCAAATTTTGTAATTTAGCCTTTTGAAGATGTTCGTTCTATATTTTTTTAAGCACCTTTATTATGAGCCAAACGCCAAGGGGAAATTATATATAATAAAAATGTAAAATAGTTTTTGTTTTATTTGAAGGATATATAAATAAAAACGAAACAGTTAGTGGACAACAGGTGTGGATAAATCCAAAATTAAAGTTTTCATAGAATAGTATAAATATTTAATTCATAATAAAGGGGCTTAAAAAGATGCAGAACGAACATCTTTCTATCGATGGAAAAAGGCTGAATTAAAAAATTTGAAAGAATTCATAAATGCTTTGTACAATATTCCAGTATAAATAAGCACTCTCTTCATGCAACGCCATGTTTGTCAAATGACCTTTTTTTGTTGCACGAAGTGCATTAATTAATAATGCGCAAAGCAAGATTGTCGTGTAAAGCGAAGTTATGAAATAATTTAACGAATGGTTGAATGAGTGAATGCATGTGTACGAAAAAATTGATTTTTTTCATTTACTTAAATGCCATTTCAACAGTTTGAGTTTTTTCTGTCGATGTCATTTCAATCCACAGATTTTGTTTTCCCTCGTTTGGATCTTTTATTGTCACAGTTTTTGTTTCTTTCGGCTTTTCTTTTACATTGTTTTGTTCATTGTACATCGCTTTTTCATCTTTTTCTTTCACTTTACGTTTCTTTTTACCATTTTGTTTTACTTTTTTTAGATTCTTTTTTACCATTTTAATAAAAAAATCTTGGTTAAATTAAGTAAAGAGTCTGAAGTTGTGCTTTAATAAAAAATAATCAACATATTTTCAATCGATTTATTACTCGATTTATTGTTTGATACATTTTTTATATTTAATAAAGACACGTGCACGAATATTCCTTTACATCATCATATACATTTTCAGGTTTGCCACGAACATCTTTAAATTGATCAGAATCATAAATCACATCTAATTTTGAATATGTTTGTAAACCTAAAGTAAAATTGAAAAGAAATCAAAATGAATGAAATTGTATTTTGAATTAGAATATTCTAAATTATATAAGTTTTACAACAGAAAAATTAAGAATTTTGTCAAAGTTTCATATCTTACAATCTTATTAGCTAATAAAATAATATTGCAATATGAAATGCAAACTTCAAATATAACATTTTAATTTCAAATTTTTATTACCACCATTATTCTGCGACCAACAAATGTTTGGTTTTCGTTTCTTCTTCTCAGATTCATCATCCTCACATTTAATATCATGTTCTCTCATTTCTTCAGACGCTGCTACCGATTTCAGTTCTAAAACAGGACTGTTTGAAGTTGCTTTAAATAGATATGGACTATTTTTATATGGTATTGTGAACTTAGTTATTATTTTTGATCCTAAACATGATATTCGAATGAGCGTTTTTATTTCTCCAACCTTTAACAATAATACAACTATTAATTATTTTTCTATGAATAATTATATTCTAGTCAAATATTTAAACCACTTTCAAAATTAAATTCAGAATTATTTGTAATGCAGTTGATTTAATATTTTATAACATATTCAGTAATATATTACAAAATTATAATATATTACTTTATTATACCTTCTGTATAAATAAACGTATTCATTTCGGCAGCATGCGCAAAAATATATTTTTATTATAATTTAACATTAGTATTACAAATACTTTTAAAGTTGCACAGTCTTCAATAAATCAGAAAAAGTGTTACACTGTACTATAAAAATGAATTTTTAACTGCACTAATTTATACACAGTTAAAACTTTTTATTATTATAATATATATATATTATTAATAAATTAATCTCATTATTGATGTCTTAAACTGACTGCATTAGCTCATCTTGACAGATACTTCAAGTAAACATAAAATGATTCAAAATAAAGATTATTAACTTTCTTAGACAATATAATGATAATAAACAAAATTATAAACTCGAAAAAATTATATGTACAATTTCTTTTTTGAATTCTTCATTAGTATTGCAATAGAGTTACTCTAAAATTTTCCTTAAATGCCGCTTTACTAGATTATTATATTAGTGCAAGGATGAAGAATACAATTATTTATTGTTTTTGTAACAAATATTTAATTATTTTACGAATCTAATTAATTTAATAATATTTTTTTAACTTATGTTGATAATATAACGAATTTTTTATATTTTACTCAATTCTACATTATTGTTACTTAAAAAGTCAAATAATAAAATTACAGAAATGTGTTTAATTTAATAAATGTAAATAAATTAATTGGCAAAATTACAACAAATAGTTGGCCATTGAAATACAAAATATATTCTAATTAATTACTTTTTGACCAGTATCAGTTTTAATGTCGAAATCTTCTTGCAAATCTTTGCTCGGATTTTCCACACAACACCGTAAGTCCTCGAATATCAAGTGAATTAAATTTTTCAACTCCAACACATGTGTACCTATAATAATGACATCAGGTAATGTGTCAAATGGCATAACCTTTTTCACTGTAAATTTAACAGGAAAAGATGCCATTGATGATTTCAGGAAGTGAAAATCAAGAGCAAATAAGCAGGATTTGCATTTTCGGATTTCTTGAGTATCGTATTCAAGACACATACAGTCATTTATTTCGTCGTTGTGTTCAATATTCAGAGCCGACAGATTTGAAATCTAATTTAAGCGAATGATCGATTTAGTTCTTACTTATTATAGAAATTATTTTATATAATAATTATAATAAGAAAGTTAAAACACGATTCTTATAATTTAAAATAAAAATTGTAAATTAAATGTATGAATGCATAATTGTAATAATAATTGATATGTTAAAAATTATGTTCTCAAATTACAAATACAATTTTAATTTTTTAAACTTTGTTTTCTTCGGTGTGTATTTTATATTTATTTTAAAAACTTGACATCCGTGTGGTTTTTCCGAAACGAAATTTATTTAATTAAATATTGCAACATATTAAACAACCTTGATTCTTTATAAAGTATTAAAATCAAAATAAAAATACTATAAAAGAATTATTTTAAAAAATCATATTTAACAGTTATTTAACATTTCAATTTGTTAATCGGAATTTTTTACTTTTTGCAGACCTTTTTAAAAGAAAATATTGTTCAAAATTGTTTAGTATTATAAGTTTGAAATTATAAATAAATAAACATAGTTTAATGGAGGCATTTCCTACAAATTCGTTAAATTTGTTATAATTATTATACTAATTGAAATTCAGAATATAATTATTATATAACTTTTTTACTTTTAATGATATGACGGTTTTGACTGGTAAAATTTTGTTCGAAATAGCTTTTATAGCTGGAACAGTTACTGTAATCGGGCAAATCTCTAATAAAAATAAAAGATAACCCATTTTACTCATTTTTTATCTATTTTTTTTTAATATAAATATAAAATTTCTTTACTTTAGATTTTGAAAGGAACTTCCTAAATGATAAATACGTCAAAACAATATTCCCACCTGAAGTATTCTTTACATGAGACTACCTTCAGTTCAAAAATAAACAGAAATGTCAAAATTTTCAAGTTTTTTAAACAAGGCATATTATTTTAAATAAAAAATTCCTGTAAATTGAAAATGGACTCCAAAGGTATAAACGCGTGATTTAATTTACTTATATCTGAATGAGGTTAAAGGTTTTTTTTTTTTTTTTTTTTTTTTTCTTTTAGTGCAATTCTTAATTAAGAGATAATATACTTTTAATTATCACGCAAAACCTGTTATACGTGTGAGTATAAACACTATCAACAATTGTACATTTCATAATTAATATTTACACACACGATCTACAGGCGTATGCTCAAATATGCATACTGAAGAGGGATATAAATGTTTTAATAATAATATTTTTATAAATAATTATGGCATGGCGCATTAGTAGAAATTTTAGAAATGCAATTCGTACCACGATGAATGAATGCAATGCTTATATCAGATTCGATGACTTGACTTTGTTTGAGTAACAGAAACTAAACAGAAACACAGTTTTGCAAGTTGAGTTACTTTTGTAAGCATCGGATTCAAACGGTTATAACAGGATTTAAATTTGCGTCATCTTGCAAGAGTAACGCGAAATTACGACATTGATCGAACCAATATTATCACGAGCAAGATGGAGAGTTACACAACCAGGTAAGTGCACGAGCAGTGAAAAATAAAGTTTAATTCCCACATCGGTGTGCAAACGTCGAAACTGATTGCAGCGAGCTTTTGAGCGATTTCGTTGGAAAAGAGGGTTTGGGGAGAAGTAGCGACCGTCCGTTGACCATCCTCGACGCCTGGAGGCATTCGTTGATTACCGGTCGAGAAGGGCCACAGGATTTTAATTAGTGAGGTTTACTCTTCGCAAACATCGGCCAATGTACTCGCAAAACGGACCCGGTCGGGCGCTCCGGTGCGCATAGCTACTTCGATCGACAAGAAAGATCGACAGAACTACCGAAATCCCTTGAATTTAGCTACGTTATCCGTCTGCGCATCCTCGACCATTCTGAAACTAATTTATTAAACGCTTGTTTATTTGTCAAGCCAACGGTTAATTTCATCCGAATGTTTTACTTCGGACCTCGCGGCTCATCGCGTCTGAAAATTGTTGAACGTTTCGCGAGGTTGTTTGACGAATTTAGCCAAAGTCATTCTTCTGCTCTTGATTAGAATTATCCAAAATTACGCAACGCGGAATAATTGTTTCAATTCAACATACAAAAGCGATTGCGTTTGAATTATTAATATCATGCGTTATAAGGTGCGCGAAAGCTCAGGGTTGAAAAGTAATTTAGGCGTCATCGCATTTCTGTTTTTGTTCATGTCACTCGTTACTTGCGTCACTGGAATGACAAATGAGACGTTGTCGTACGTTTGTTCAAATTACTGCTAACAGCATTCCGCATATACTCTCATCACTTTGAAATATTATCCTTATGTTGTACTTGTGTACTCGCGCTAATACCGCTAATAAAGTATTCTTGATTTACAAAAAATCTCTTCTTTAAAGAAACATCGTTATTCAGTTTTATCGTTTCTTTTTCTTTTAGTCGTTCTTTTTTAATTCGTGAGTCCAAGTACAGTCTTGAGCCATTTTTCAACTAATGTGTGTTTGTGGGTGTTGGTAATTATGATGTCATCGAAATACTCCGCATCGTTAAACGCATTATACAAAATCAATTACAAGCGGATCAACAATGACGCTAAAGAACTTTGCGTGGATGGCGAAGCACGCCACGACCCTTATTAATCATTAATCACTAGCGTTTTAGCTGAAAAATTTCTCTCGCGTAGTTTACGAAATGAGGGTCGTTGAAACCGCTCCGTCACTTGTGTCAGGATGAGAGATGTTTTTTTGAAGTTGAGTTCAAGTGCATATGAAAACTTATTATTGTGTTATATTAATTAAATGTGCTTATTCTTCGTACTTCACACGAGTTCCTAAATATGCGATGCTTCGGAAATATTTCATCTTTTATAATCCATGCATACCGAATATCATTGTTTGACTGAATTGTGCAAATTTTGCACGTAAATTACTTTCCCTCGTGTCAGTTCAATTGGCTTGGACGTTTTCTGGTCAGTTTTTTTTCCTTTTTCCAATTCTTGAATCAAAATATTAATTAAACTTCTCGGGGAATATTTGAACAGATTTATCGAAGGATTAATTTAGATATGCAATAGAACTAAAATGGTATTAACATTTTGAATCATGAGATGGTAAAAACTGCTTTAAAAGTGGCCTTATAAAGATTCAGTCAGACAAAGATGCGAGAACTGAAATAACAGAGACGCATTAGTAACGACCGGTCAGGATCAAAGTAGCGGGCGTCGTGCAACGCGCCAGTCTGGATCGGGCTGGACTGAACGAAAGAAG
>JABFOX010001757.1:0-12433 GCA_022817665.1 Axea sp. ZL-2020
AAAATTTGAATATAAAAAATAAAAATTGAACAGTGCATATTTATAATTTAAATTAAATGCAATACTATACTGAAAATAACTTGCATTAATCTTCTTGTTTGTTAATTTTTATGAGGTGTAGTATGTATGTTTGATTTCATTTTGTTTTTATTTTTACAATTACCTATCTGTTGCGATATGAAGATTTGAGTACCTGTTTTCAACTTTAACATTAACATTAACCAGTTAACTGCATGGCAACTAAAGTTTTAATTATACATTAAGAAAAGAAATTATGTTTATTGAGATCTATAATATTCTTTGCATACCGTTTTGACTCATTTAAATGCCTTTCTGATTGCAGAATTTGTGAAGTTTTAGAACTCTTCATATACAAGTTTTCAAATGAACTTGACATAATATATTGATGTAAACATTCCAATTACTGCACATTATTTAATTTTCTGAATTCATTTCTTTGAAAATTTAAATTACGAAATTTATTTTTTTACTTATTATTAAGAACTCCCATTTAATACAGGTATTGTTTCAAACTTAATTATTTCATTTTATTTTACTTTAAAAAATTAACGTTTTATTTGAGAAATAAACATCTGTTCAGAGTTTAAAATTAGATACTGATAATATTAAAATAAATATAAATTAAATGAACTAATTAACAAATTATAAAAAAACAAATAACTAATGAATACAGTACATATACGTACGCACATACGCGCACACTTAATTAATTTTATCTTCTTTTTTTCATAAATTTGTAAAAAATATTGACAAAGTTATTTCTATGTAATTAATGAATAATTTTATTTAGTTATAATTCATTTAAAATTGTCAGCGGACACAGAATTATCCATTATGTATAAATCTAAACCTGTCAGACACATTTTAAAATGTTTATGTATTGAAACAAAACAAATTAATAAATTTTCAAATAATATCCAGATATTGAATTTGAAGTCTGCGTCATCAACAGACAATTTTAGTCATATTATTTTCATTATCTAACAAAACAATATGTACATAAGAAAACACAAAATTTATGCATTATATTTTTGTAATTGTAATGTAATGTAAATGTAAATGTAAATGTAATGTAAATGTAAATAAAAAAAAACATTGTAATTGAAAATAATATTAAAGTTATAGATACATTGTAAATTTGAATTTTAAATTCTGACTAGAGAATTGTGTTAGATACAATAAAATTTATTTCAAAATTTTAAGAAAATAACACATTCAACATACCAAAACTCATATTCTGTATTTTTCAAAACATAATGAAATATTTTTGTCATAATAATTGCATTGCATTTTAATATAATTATAGTTAAATTTTAAACTCTACAAATTCATATGGTCATAAATAATCGTATAAAAATTAAACAAATATTAAATATTTAAAAAAGTAATCAACTTAATTATTCCTTGGATCAGAATTTTATGAATCGTGTAGTCAATTATAATTGATACTTATCCGTCAGATTAGATATTATTTATAATAATTATGTATAAATTAACAAGTGTGTGGAATTTCAAATGTTAAATTTCCGTAAATATTATTTAACATAATTTGGATATAGTATACGTATTTTTACAAGACACGTTGTTCGTATTTTGAGTACTTTACTTTTTAAATTACAATTTAAATAATTTATTTATGATATATTTTTTATTGTAACAGATTAAAAATATTTAGATTTCTATGCATTGAAATTCAAGGAATAAACATTCATAAAAATCTTTATTTTAATTGTAAACAGACACAAAACATATCTAAAACTTGAACATTTAATTTATATAGAAGTTACTGAGTTGTTGAAACTTTCATGTTGGATGACTCAACTATAAATAAAACAACTGCTAACGAAATAAAAAACAATACTTTTATTGAATATTATTTCCGTTATCTGGCATTAGGTGTTAAAAACCAACTACAATAACCAAAAAATGAAAACCGTATATTTCAAATAATAACTGTTTAACTATTTCAAACATCTTGAACTTTAAAATATTGATATTTTTAAGTTGAAATAACAAATAACAACTGTTAAATTTATTCCTTCAGTGAATACATTATATATTGACATGCAGAAAACATGATATTAATATATCATGTTATATATATCAGAATCATGTTAAATATATCAGAATAAATAATAATGAAAATAATAAAAAGCAATGAAGTAATCATGAAAATATTGCTAAATTCTCAGTAAAAATAAACCTTTTAAATATTACCACTGAAGACCTATCTACATAATGTACTTTATATAGATATTCTTTTAGAAAAACTAATGAATCTTTTATGCCAAATATTCAAAAATAATATACAAATAAAGAACAAAAAAATATATAGATACCATACATTGGGCATTTATAATTGGCAGTCAAGAAGAGAAATTAAAACTTCTTCAAGACTTTAATAAATTCGAAAATTGGTGTTAGTGTAGATTCTAATCTGGTTAATTACTTATTTTTCTAGCATGGTGGAAACCAAAAAATTGATTTAAAAAACTATTAATACTGTTTTTAATATCACTATTTTAAAACGAATCGCAACAGCTGCAATATTATATTGAGTTGCATTAGTTTAAGTATAATTTTACGGTTGCAATCATATGTTTAATTTACCTATATTATTCGAATTAAAGTGAAAATTATTAACAATTAAACAACAAAATCGTATATTATATCGTATACATTATTTAACAAAGCATACAAGTTTTATTTAATTAACAAAGCATTACAAGATTTAATTAACCAATTATCCAAATTATATATTGTAGTTAGAAAATTTATGAACTGCATTCTAAACTAGAGACTTGGTAAAAGCAATAGAATAGAATGAAAATTTATTAAATAATCAAGATATTGTTATATTTCTCGAAAAATTTTAATACATGTAGACGATTTTATAATTTAAAAAATAATAAGAAAGTATAAAACTTCAGAAAAATATTAATAAAACATTGTTTCATCAAATCCTTAGACGTACCACTAAGCTGTTCTACAGAATTTCATTTAAATAAAATGTATTATAATTTTAATTCCTCCAAAATCGTCGCACTCATTGTGAAAAAAAAATTGCACCGAAATGGACATTTTCACCATAAATGTTTTTATGTAAAAAAATGTTTATATAATTTCATTGTAACATTTTTATTATAAACAGTATTTTGTGTACAAATATAGTTTGTTTGAGAAGAAAGTAATCACTGTAATTTGAAAAATGTTAAAATAATTACTGTTTTTACACTTAATAATGTATTATAGACTACAGTGTAATTATCTAATTATTTCTTCAATCACTTTTGTTTATATTTATTTTCTCTATTTTTAACAAGATTTTCTACGTATATAGGTGGTAAAGACTGTTGATTTCAATGAATTTTTAATCTAGTATGTCAACTGTTTTATAACATACTGCTTTAAGCTTCATTTTAATGCAGAAACACATTTTCAATTGAATTTACGCCTAGGAATGTTACTGACCATACCATCGTAGTGGTATTATTTTGTTGTTACCAGGTACTGCATAGTTTGCTGTGATGATTAAAGTCATTGTCTGCTTGCATCACCCAACTCATTCTGCCTGAACCATGAAATTTGTCTGCTGACCTCAGCAAGTATTTCTGGTAAATTCTGCACATTGAGCATTTAACTCACTCGTAAACTCAAGAAGCAATCAAAACCATGTTAAAAGAAGCAACCCCATGCACTTTCATAGGTTGCTTTACTGTATGTTAAAGAAAGACAGTGTTCTTCGTTGTCCAAACATTTAACAGAGAATACTGTGCCCAAAAAGAAGGCTCGTCCTTAAAAATTATAGTGTTCTAATCTCAACGTAAATTTTTCTTTGCTTATTTCAATCATTTTTCAAAAAGATTTTGTGAATGCAACATTTTTTTCTAAACTAATGTAAATAACAAATTTTGTCCCTTGAACGACTTCGACTTGTACTATCATGTACCTTTTGTAATCAATTTTTTTCATTGTCAGCATTCAAAAATTACTTTATCCATTTCTATAAAATTATTTAAAATTTAGATATATTTAACAATCGCTTTGTGCATTAATTTAGGGCCATCTGAATTATGTATTTAATACAGTTCTTCATGGTATTTCAAAAATTTTGCAGTTATTGTAAAAATAACGAAGTCATTGACACCAATAGCGGAAAACAGCGACAATATATTTATTTATTATTTAAGATATATAATATTTTATGTAAATACATAGAATAAAGATATGAAAAATGTAGTACAACTAATTCTATGGTACACTTTTATCAAATAACAATAGTTTCTTTTTTGTTGAACAAACTTTGAATAGGTGAATTGATTGTTTAACTACATGTTTATCGAATTACGGCCATTTTTCAAAATGTTCAATATTTTCCGTACCTATATTCGACAGCGAAATCAATTACATGGACTTTATCGATTTAATAATAATTAATAGAATATTTAATCATTATTTATTTTTTATCTGTATTATATATATAAAGTATAGTTGTACCAGTTTTTATTTGTACAAATAAAACATAAAAATCCTTGTTATTATCAAATTAGAACATTTTATCTATATAAAGTGTTAGTTATACCTATCATTTATAAGTATATAATATATCTCAGGTACTATACTAAGTGAAAATATAAAAATCCATAGTTCATTTAAACAATTCGCGATTTAACATATTACTTATTAATAAAGTCAGGTAATAAATGATTTTAGTGATTTTATTATAGAAAAGATTATCTTATATACAGGTATGATTTATGTACATCTGTAAACGATGTTCATGTTGAATATTTTAACTGAAATAGTAATTTATAATAATTTAATAAATAACTGAATAAGTAATTGTAATTGAAACGCTCACATCATCAATAACCAGATACTTTAGCACAATGGAGATAGAAAATGAATTAATGCAGGCAAATTAAGTAAAAACCTATTGTTTAAAATTCTTTTATATTCAGCACATATTCCATATTTTATATATACATATATAAATTTCACTGATGAAGTAATCGGAGTCATGCAAAATCATTCAAAACTATGCTATGAAATGTTTAAAAATACATGCATTTATAAACACGAACGTGGGAAAACTGATTAATTTTTTATTATTCTAATGATTTGTACTTTAATTAAACTATCATGTAATTTTCATATCCTTGAATTATGTCTATTATAATATAATAAACATTGGATATCACTTAATACATTAAATATATTAAAGGTAAGAAATCGAATAACAGTTTAACCAAAATGTTAGACTTCAGACTAGTCAGGATTAAATTTTTGATAAAAAATTAAACAAAGATATTCTTTTAATATATAATTATTTTCACTTTTAACGCCTGTAACATTGTAATAACTACACGAGCGTTCTTTGGTTATATTTATGGAAAACATTTTGCAACAACTTCAACTGTGTAACAACTTAGACACAATCTGTAGCTGATATGGCAAAAATAATAATTTTAACGTGAAAGAATATTAGATATTATTGAGCTAACACACGAAGATGGTACCGTCAACTAATTACAACTATTACTTCACTCAACAGTATACATATTGTTATTTTAAATTCTTGTCAACTGTATAGTTAAATTATATGTGGATATGTGAATATCCGTTTTAAGAATTTGTTCTACAAATTTTATTGCAAACAAAGTTTTCTTTTTTATCGCTAAGTGAATATAAAAATATTACAGAAGAAAATAGAACAAAAATTAATTTTTGACAGTATTAGAATAAATAAACACTATATTCTTAACAAAACTACAAATTGTCAGCTGTATAAAATGACGTAAAAATCAACATCTTCATGCAAGAATGACTCAACTTTTGGTAACAATTCAAAGTTTGTTTATGTGTACAAGATACGACGGTTTGAATTACCACGAAAAAGTCAAGTTATTTATAATTGGAAATTATATTTTTTATGGTATTTTTTATACGACAAATATTTTCAAAAAGTATTTAAAAAATAATATGTTAAGTTTGAAAACTAAAAGTAATTTTTATACTTGACGTAATTCTAAAAGATGTAAATAACATTAGTATTTCAAAACAGTTAAAACTTGTTTAAAGCATTTTATTGAAACTTCGTCAGTTAATGAATATCTGCAACAGTCATCGTTAAATGTAAAAGAGTTAGCAAAATCACGACAAAGATAAAAGCTTATCATTTTGATAAATCTTGTACAGATAACAAAAAATATTCTCTTATTAAATTCAAATATAAATGTGACGTTATTCCTGATCATTCAATAAATGATCAGAAATCAGTTTTCCTTGTTTATCTCGAACACATTTTCCAATAAAATCAGTTTCTATATCTATTTGATTATATTCGTAGGTGACATTATAATACTTCTCAATAATAACAATATTCACACCATACGACATATGTTTCGAGATGGTCTTAATAAAAGACTAAAACAATTCATTATTTCTATATATATTTGGTACAGTACAATTATGTCATGAACATCTGTCCAGTAAACAAAAAAGTAGGATTATCACATTCTTTATTTGATTGTTTTACATTCAAATAAATAGTTCAAACTTTTTTAAATGTACTTTCTAAATCATTTGACTTTTATGTTTAATTTCAATTATAATTTTATCATAGTTATCTTTTACAAGTAAATTTCAAAAATAATTGTTTAAATAATGTAAAATAAATGTTTATTTAACAAAATCTTCACTACGCTAACGAACATTTAATTTGTCGGAAAAATGATATTTAAACATAATAAAAATTACCTGTGAAAAAGAATCTAATTAACTTATTTTTTTACTGTAACACAATATGTTTACATATAATAATTCTACACTTTTATATTACATACACACATACAACATAGTAGAAATGTATTGTATTTTGTAATAAAAATATTTCAGAATATTTCTATGTTATATTTTATATGTACATTAATATGAAATATAATTGTAATCTTTTATTTCATATGCGTTATTTTCTTTGTGACAAATATGATTATATTAAGTATTTTATGTAACACTTTATGCACAAATCAAATTTATATTTCTTTTATTCTCCATGGTTTAGTTAACGTATTAAATGTTTTATACATAAAAGCGAAAGTAATCATCCTGATTAATAATATAATCATTTTGCACCATGTGTTTTCCAAAAGATTGTATAAAAATTAATCTATGAAAATCCAATAAAGCATGTTAAAGTGTTGCAAGCTGCTGTAAAATGAACATATATCTCGCTTTTGGTAGCGAAACTAGTCAACTTGGAACCCTCCCTCCTCCTCACATCAACTCCTATCTAACATAATTACATAACGCTAACAGTACACTCTTTAACGTAACGTCTCTAATATACCTTTCTAACATAACACTAATATAATATCTAAGAACCATAAACTTTTGATGAGACCGCAAAAATGCTATCTACAGAAATATGAAGTGTATAATAGTTTTACATTCGGACTACGAAATTATCACTGAAACGTGGTTGTTTTAAATATTAATTAATAAAAATGCCTAAAAATCTATTTTCCACACTGATTAGATTTTTCATGAAATAATTGTCGTTAGCTTTTAATATATATTAATTATGAAACATCATATTGAAGACAAACATGTAGTTCAAAAAAATTTTTTCTAGATTTAAATTTAAATTATTCAATCACATATAAAAAAATCAATATGTGAAATATTTTAAACATACAATTTTACAAGAATTGTGCATATATTAGTTATTTTAAGTGGACATTTTGATATTTGTTCTGTATAATTTATAATTTATTCCATATCAATGTCTATCACAGATTTTAAAAATTCACTTTAGCGCCTAAAATAACTTTATAAATTAGTTTTAAGTTGTGTAAATATATATACAAAAAGAAAAAATTTTAAAAATATAAATATCTTCTTTAAATTATTTTTTTTTACTATGCATAATACTTGCTTTGATATATGTAACAAAAATTATTTTTGACTTCATTCATACAAATAATTTTAAGTCGTGTAATGTTTTTGTTGATTTTTAAATTAAATAGTAAAATAAACAGACAGATAAAACGTTATGAAACATACGAAATTCTAATAAGTAAAGTCGTCTAGTAGTCTGTCTCAAACATAACTATAGTACTTATGTAGGCCGTGATCATTATCGGGATAAAATGTTTGAAAAAATATTTCCATTAAATTAAAATGCGTAATAATTTATATCTAGTTATATAATTAAAAAAAATGTTAAAGAATTACTGACAATTAAAAAAATATTATCATATTTGCAGTAATTTATTTAAATAGTTATTTTTATTTTATTTCAGTAATATATAAATATTTTATAATTACAAAGAGTATACGAATATAATAATATATTTCAATATTTATAGAAATAATGAAAGGTAGTTACTGTAATAATTTTTATTCAGATGCTTTATAAATTATAGTAGCGTGATCGGTTTATTAATATAAAAGCTCTCCTGTAAAGCCCCGTGATTTGTCCTATGTATTCTGCATTCTTTCATTTGTATTATTCATATTTAATATTTTTGTCTCATGATAAAACAGGCGGAAACATGTAATGCAAACTGTTTTACCAATTTACGATAATAAAATTATCGGTAAATAATTTCAAGAATATTATATTACAAACTTCAAGTCATAAATAATCATACATTCTATAATAACCTCAAATATATAAAATTAATTTACTTTTAAACAAATATATATTTAAAAATAAAATATTACTTATAATATTCATATATTTGGCAGAAAAAAGAAACTTACATATAAATATAATACATTTTTAAATGAAACTATAAATGAGTACACATAATTTAATTCTTAGTTACTTCCTGCACTGGAAAAAAGTTACCTGAAAAGTTACTATTACTTGAAAATCATTAAGACCATGAACTTAAAAAATAAAAATTTTACTACAACACTACGGCAAAAATAAATGGTGGAATAATTAAATTTTCGATTAGTACCATTGTTTAGTTAAATTTTTAGTAATATTGACTAACTAATATCTGAAATATTTAATACTCAATTGAAATGATTATCATGGTAATAAAATGAACTGATAACTCAATTAAAATATCTACATTTGTAGCTAAAATAACTATGTATTCAGTGTAATATCAATATAAATTAATTAATTAATTTCTCATACAATTTTACCGTTATTAGTAATACAATTTCTTAGTTTTAAATTTTAAACTATTATAACAAATAACACTTTTCATGTCACTTTTTCTCAATGTATTAAGATTGAAATTCGGTATGAGTGTGATCATTTATACCTTTCTCAATACATTTTATTGAATCACATTATATTTTAATGCATACCTATGTACTTCTGAATCAAGACTAGTAGTAATTGTATCCAGAATAAAATTACATACAATTAGTGAGTTAATTTCTAGTTCTGGTAATAAAAATAATTTAGGTAAAAAACAGTATCTTATATAATAACTGTAATTATTAATATAATATATTGTATTAAAATTTCACTGAACTCCTGAATTTAATTGTTTATACCATTTTCTTATATGAATGTGCAGAAATGGAAGCTTAGATTAGATGTTTTGTTGGCTTTAATATTATTGCATTTTTCAATTTTAAAAACAAATATTTTGTTTGTTGAAATATACCAAATCTAAATTATTTCTTTTTTAATTTATTTCAGAATAAACTGACATATATTCACAAACATTTGGTAATACGTTTAATAACTCTGTAGATTATGAACACTGTGAAATTTGTACGAGGTCATTGGTAAGTGCATTTCTGCCATGTAAAAATCTACTACATTAGCATTCAATATATACAGACAATTGAAATAAAACATCCAATATATCACGAGTCAGTATTTACAAAAACCTGGCAAAACATTGATCCCAAAGTTATATATTTTTTCTTTTCAGCTTCTATATATAATTGCATAAGGTTTATTTCACAATAATTATTTTTAAGTAAAGGACAAAAATAATATAACTTAATTTTATTTTTATTAATTAAGTGTTTTCTATCCGTAAACTACTTCTTTGTATGATGCGTATTTTACAATATGTTTGAAATATCATGTTAAATTATTATATGAGTTTATTTCACACAGAAATTTATTTTTTAATTTTAAATGTTTAATTATGGTTTAAGTAGTACAAACTATTAATTTTTTGTTATTTGATTTTATCAATAAGTAATATGTGAATTAGTTAAATGTACAGTCATCTACAATTTCAATTAACACCTATAAATGAAGTAGGTTATGTAACTATCAATGACAGGTAAATCTGCTAAAATCAACAAAATATCCAAATAGTTGACAATGACAAGTACTAAAAACATATACAAAATAAAATACGATATTTATTATTCATTTAAATAAATTCATAGCAAATGTTTTACATAACTATTAATCACAATAGTCCTTCAGTTTGGGAGCAAGTTCAGATTAACTATAAATTACATATACATCATACGTAAGTTATGCATAGATCACATTTTTTATATATGTATCGCGCGCACACACACATTTATGTGTGTGTGTGTGTGTGTTAATATAAAATTAATATATGTTAATTAAATAAATTAATCAAGGTGGCACAAGAATATAAAATTTATATTCTTTTGTCACTTTATACAAATTGTTATACTATATAGCTCGAGATGTATTGGCTCTACATTTTAATTCTATCCTGGTACAGGTAAATAATATCGTACCAGTACTGCACCGATTGTAACGACTGACAAACTATCGAAATTTCTATATGGATTAAACTCAAAACTAAGCTATCTTATTTCAGAAATGAGAATTCAATTTGCAGTAAAATTAAATAACACCCTTTAGCAATAAATTATATTCAGTGTAAATAATTTAATATCAGTAAAATAACTAAATGTGATAATATACTCATAAAAGAATTGAAAATACAATTTTTATTCATAAGAAAGAGTATTTAATATGTACAGCTGATAAATGCTTAGTTAATTTCACTAATTACATGTCTGTATACAATATCACATTTCCTATTACAATCTCATCATCCTATAGAAAATGAACAAATGGTCCATTAATGACCATGAATTACTCTTTTGATTGTTTTAATTATCAGTCTCGTGCAAGAATCAGACATTTGTTTTCTCTAATAAATTCCTATTTTAATTTGAAGTCTTTCATATAAACAAGTTTAATTTTTCAACTGTTCTATTAATGTATTTAATTTTTCAGTTTATCTAAATATATTTTCAAAATATTTCTTCAGCTGTATAATTTTCTGAATGAATTGAAGAAATAATAAACATGTTTTAAAATACATTAATTATTTACTTCAATGTTTCAAATAAATATCAATAACGTGTGTACAACATATTGCAAATTGTGTAAATTTATTAAATATAGATTCTTAAATAAAACTTATACAACTTATATTTAGCAATTATAATACTTTTATATTGATCTGAACTAATTTTTTACTTTTTTCAAATAAAATTTTTACGTATAAATGTAAAAAGTACTATTATCTATATATTAATATAAAAACTTATTGTAGGAGAAAATATTCTACTTCAAATTATTGTTTTTTACAAGTTTGCAACAATTTCATAAACTTTGTGAAATATGAGGTAATTAATTTTTTGACCTACAAAGCTATAAAATGTATTAAAATAAAATTTATGTTTTGTGTTAGATTAGCTCAATGTAAACAAATATATTGTACATAGTATTGATTTGTTAATACTATTATATTAATATTAATTTATTAATTAGCGTTATTAATATTTTATTTAGTTATAAAAGATACATATTTAAAAACATTGTTTTAAATATAGGTAGGTATTTTTAAAAGACTTTCTTTTAGAAAATAAATTATAACATTCTCAAGTTAAACTTTTCTAATTGTACATATAATACACAAAAATATATGTGCAATATTAGCATGTTCTACGCAAGAACAAAAAATATTATCTAGTGTACTACTAAAGTCTTATAATTAATGTATACTTTAACGATTGTAATAAGTGCTACTATGTTTAGTCATCTTTATTCTTAATTAAAATAATTTTCTACTCAACAAATTTCTGGAGCTAATGCATTAACGTATGCATCTTTAGTAGAAGATTTGCTCTGCGTATTTCGCATTTCACGTATCTTTTTAGCGAAAGTTCTGTCGTTCTATTAAATTGGTGGAATTTGCCGTCCGTTTGTTTATCGAGGTGCTCAATATAACAGGCAATAAAAAAGTAAAAGCAAAGAAAATCCCATCTGGAAGGGTTGCTGTCGCTTAGCCTTGACGCAGGCCATTTGCACGATCTCGACAACCACTAACGTTATATGCTTTCTGAAGACACACGCTACTTCAGCTGTTAGAAATTTAATACTCGGTGTATAATGAACGAGGAACTCACGTGCATATCAACATATATT
>JABFOX010001758.1:0-12432 GCA_022817665.1 Axea sp. ZL-2020
GATTGGTTTTTGGTATCGCTGTAGGACCGTGGGATTTTTCCGCGAACGATTAATTTCGATTTCGCAGTCCAACATTTTTATCGCCGATTAAGTTTATTAACGGTAAAATTTATGGGTGATAAAAAGGGCGCGCTATTTATAACCGATATAATTAATTATCACGTCATCTTTATGACTGACCTTTATCATAATTTCTGTGGACCAATAAAACAAAGATCTTCAGTTTAATGGAAAATGTACATCTGAGAAATATTTTCTCTTTAAAGAAATATTACAATCTTTTTACTGCAACATCTGCCATTTTCTGAAGTAACTATCGGAAATTGTAACTGAAAAAGTGAAATCACACTGTTCATAGACGTTTCGTAAAATTTAATTAACAGTAATATAAAATGTTTTGTCAACAATAAAAGCCATATCTCGTAACAGATCTAGTACTGACACAAACTTACGTGCGATTTGTATGCTAACTTGTAATAGATGTAATTTAATATTAAATTAAATAACAAAAAGTTCAACATCAACCGTAATGCAAGTTGAATACGGTGTGTAAATGTTACATACAATTATTAATTTATTGTACATTTGATCAAATTAAATCTAGTAGCACATTTTACATGTGAAGATTTTGACAGTAATTTATGATAGCTTGTATTATTGCCATATTTAAATCTAATAATAGATTCGACATTAGATGGATAAATATTTTTATAAATAACAAATTTGACATTGGTAACGCGAATAATGATCTGAATGTGTTACAAAACTAGTATTCGAAATTTGAGTATGATCTAACTGTAGTAACGAATAATTTGTTTATTTTCCAAGTATTAAATATAATGTTAATGGGTAATGTCAATCATTCCTTTAAATTTTATGTCGGCTTAAATTAATATTTATTAATTTAAACCAACCAAATTTATTGAATTAATTTATAAGATTAATTAGAAAATATAGTTAAGGAAATTAGATTTCCTCTAAAGCTTTGTATAGCTGCTGAAAATAAGTTCTATTATTAAGATTTCCCTTAGTATAAGATAAATCTATGTTAGAAATGTTCTGATTTCATATTTAATGTACATTGTATTATTAGATTTAATACTAGATATGTAGGATTAGGAAGATGATTCAAAAATTCATTATGCAGTAAGAAACCAATAGATGATCAGTTCTGAGTACTATATAGAATGCTACGACTTAATGCAAAAATATTAAAAAGTATTTATAGTGCACTTTGAACCAAAAAAGTTGTCTAAATGTATTTCCTCAAATCATAAAATGTCGGTTGTTTTTCTTATCTAATTATACATTGAACTAAATTTGATACGACATTATAGTTACTAATAAATACGTTCTGAGATCTTATAAACCAATTTGGCAATAGTTTATACGATA
Source organism: Axea sp. ZL-2020 (assembly GCA_022817665.1). Classification (NCBI taxonomy): domain Eukaryota; kingdom Metazoa; phylum Arthropoda; class Insecta; order Hymenoptera; family Scelionidae; genus Axea; species Axea sp. ZL-2020. The sequence continues at coordinate 1,396 of JABFOX010001758.1, forward strand.
GTGAATGTTAAATATAAACTAATTTATATTCGATCAGCTATAGTATTAGACGTAATCAAGAAAAATATTGAAGATTTGGTGATATCTGAAATTGTTGCATTATAAAAAATGTTATTTTCTTATAAAAACTGATTAAAATACAAATTTAACATGATAGGTTTGAGCAAATAAAATATGAAGCACGTTTGAATTCGATTACAATTTCCTCAATATGAACAGATTAAAATACATTTTATTAAAGCTAAAACCGAATCTGTTCAGACATATTTAGTTGTTTAATTTTTTCAGGCACTAATAGAATCTGTTTAAAATTAGGTTAGTTTTTAATTCTGACCAGATGTGGAAGATTTTTTTACATTGGAATTACAATTAATATGAATAAGAGCTTTTATGGGTCCGTTTATGATTAAGATTGTGCGTGAATGTAACATTAAATACGGAAATTGAAATATTCTAATTTCAAATGTACAACTAACTGTAACATTAATTTTACTCTTTTAACATTTAAATTTGACTTAAATTACATTTAGGTCAAATATAAGTAATTATTTTGACGATTTAAAATTAATTAATATTTAAAGAAATTCATATAGATGGTTATTTTTACATATAAATTTATACAATCTTATTTCCATGTCAACGAAAAATTTGTTTAATAACAAATCCGTATTGTGCAATGCATTTACATATTTACTTTTTATATTTTTACTTTTTATCTAAACATATTTTATTTCCAATTATTCAAATTTTCCATTTTATAATGTATTTCACTCTGAATTCAATTTTTGAAAATGTTACTTTCTAAAGTTATTATGTCAGAATCATAACATTGTTAAAATAAAAAGTTATAATCAATTTCAGATACTTCAGACTCATCAAACGCTTTAAAAAATGGGACAAAAATATTAAAATTGATTAATTTGTTTCATAGAAATAGAGCCGATTAAATTTCACAAATGTATTTATTTGTTTCAGATTTTACAATAGATTTAATATTAAATCTAACAAAATCTCATGCACAAAGAAACGTCTAACAACAAAATACAAATCAGACTCAGACGTTGAATTAATTATTATTTATTTGAAATAAACTGTTCGTTATTTTAATGTGTCATATTAATTTTATTATCGAAATAAATTAAGCTTTACTTTGACAAAATAATTTATTTAATAAAACGTACTTAAATCTGACATGTTTAATTTTTTTAAACAATAAATAAAAGAGTCGTTAAAATATAATTATAAGCAAAATTATTGATATTTCTCTGGACAATGGTTCTGCGTGTCTGTAATGATACAATTTACCAAAAGAAATGCGGTTTAATCTGAATTGCGTGGGCGGATATTTTGACAAGGTCTAGTACACCAGACTTCAGAACAAAATAAAGGCATATGGACATCATCAATAATGCGGCTTGGTTTTGTTCAACGACTACCTGAACCTAACATCTCACCCCACACCTCACCGAAGAGCTCAACAATAACCAGAACGGATCGACTGTCAACGCCACACTAAAGCCGAGTTATGAACCGTACATGGGTTTTCTGATTTCCTTGAATATGTTGAGTAATTGCGCAACTCCCGATATGTTTTACGCCATATATCTAATGTCAAATAAATTTTACAATTCTTCCTAACGTAAATGTTGTTCATTTTTAATAAATTTCTTTCGTACTTTTCAATTTTCGTTTGTATTCCTTAAAATTAATAACTTCAAACAATGACATTTCTTTCATCATTTACACATATTTTTTCGACCGTCAGTAATCTTCTAATTATGTCCTAATAAAAATAAAAACTTAATCCTAACGAAACATATCTGATTTGAACTAAGTATTCATAGGCTGTGACTGCGTTTTTAAACTTGCATGTGTAAAGTTTACCCATAAAAATGTATTTATGCAAAAACTTATATTACCATTGATTTCCTATATTATAAATAATTCAATTACAATAGACAGCACAATGTTATTTGCAATGGTATAATATGTCTCAAATATAATATAATGATATGACTTTATTGAACACGTATTTGCTTATCAATATTAAAATCACATAATTTTTGTAAATTTCTATAAATCATTATTAATAATACTGTATAAAAGTCTGTAATAAGACATGAAAAGGGCTTTTACAGTGACTGATGCACGTTCTTATTCGACCCATAGTCGACAAGATATTGCACACCAATTTCGGTATCATGTATGATTTCTAATCGAATCAATATTTGCCCAAGAAATTATGTCAATATATAGGTTGACATAGAAAACTCGAAGCAGATCTGATTTGGTATTCTCTATTTTAAGATATGCTCTATTTCAACACTACTTGATCTAGAAAATTTATTGCTTACTTCGAATTTTTGTTCTTGAATTGTAATAAAAATTCTAAGTATGTACTTTCGGTTATTTTATTTCTTTTCTTCTTTATTTTTTTATATTGATTTGTATGTACATATATATACACTTTGAATATCAATACTCAAGTATTGAGTGGTTTTGATAAATAATTACCTATATCGTATTTTATTGGCGTAATAAATAATTACAATATTATTTTATAATAAATAACTGACAAATTAATGTTAACAAAAAGTGTCCTATTTTCTACCACTTTTTCATCAATTACTATTTATAAACATATAATAATTGCAATTCGATAAATGTATTTTTCGTTGTTGTTGTTGTTGTTATTATTATATAAAGCAATAGTTAATGGTAATTGCATTATGTTTTTTGCAGCGGGTATTTATTCGGCGGCAAAATATCACGGTCGTCATAATTCGTTTACGGCACGTGCAGAGCAAAAGGTCGCAAGTGATAAAGGTGTGAGATTTTTCTACAACAAAGTGCCATAACTGTTTTATCAACAACTTTAGTTTCTATCATTCGTCAATGTTTCGAAATTTACAATCATGTGAATTTTGTAGATCTCGAAATGTTAGATAGTGTGTATAATACAAGTTTTATTCGTCCATTTGGTTAATTTTATTCTTAACGTTCTTCGTTGGATGAAATTAATTGGAAGGGAAATTAAAGCACTAGTGGAATTAATTTATAACCTTCATCGTTGGATGAAATTAAGTGGAGAGATAATTAAAACACTACAGGAATTAATTTATTCCACATGATTACTTAATTCTTCATTTTGCAGATGTTCAAAATGGCGATGCTTTGGTTCTTTATCAGCGCGACATTTTTAGTCGCTGTAAGTAATGATATTTATCAAATATTGTTTATTAGCAAAAAATATAACCAAAATGATTATTATCTTATTATATATTACCTTAATTACTATCGAACCTTCACGCAAATTATAATTGTTCTTCAACTAAAAGTAGTACTGCACCTGAAACAGAGGTGTATCTTTTTAATTACATACAATCCAAGCTATGCTTTATTTTCATAATTGCATTTTTTGATTAAAACATTTATTAAGTTTAATTCTTAAAATAAGATTTTAAAAGTTTCGTGAATTTTGAAATATAACTGTTACAATTACAAGACATTTTTAATATAAATTTAATTTTTTTTAAATAATTAAAAGCATATAACTTTTTTTTAAACAATTAACAAAAAGTCATTATGGTTAATTGTTTATAAGTGAATTTTATTATGTCGAGCATTATTTCATGGAAAGTATCTTAGTACAGAACATAAACTTTTTACTGCATCAGTATTAAACGTGCTAAATGTTTTATATACGTCTACTTCGTATTTTATAAATGTTTATTCGACATTTCACCAATGTATCGTTGATGAAATTATAGTGTTTATGTTTTATTAGTTATTTAATAGATTCTACAACAATATTTCAACGACTTGGCATTTGATATTTTACAAAAGATTAATATTTAAAGCATCTTAAATTTAACATATAATCATTTCATCTATTAAAACATATGGTGTATGTTTAAAATTCATCTGTGAATGCTACAACTGTTTATTTACACATTTATTAATGCTTCCTATGAAACAATGTAGTAAATTTTATTATTAATTTGCTTACTGTATCATATCGGTAATCAATATCATATTTTGAATGTTGCATTACAACACTGATTGGATGTTTTTTCAACAATTTAATATTATTCAAACATATTTTAACACAATTCTTTGATTAATTAATCGTATTAAATATTAAATCAATCGTATGCAATGTAAAAAGATAAATTTTTTATGTTTGTTTGCTGGTTGTATGTTTGTCAGTTCTTGATTTTTATAGTATAACTTCAATAAAAATAGAATTCATTTGATTGATTTCCTTTAAATCCTTTAATTATATTTTACATTTTTAATTTCTTATATTGCAGTTAAATGGCTATAAGAAAATTATTTTTCTTATCAGATAAAATTTTTGAGAATTTTCATATTATGTGGATTTAATATTTTAGTATTAATTAATAGTTATATTTCAATTCACTAGCTGATTCAACTCTGTAATCAAACATAGACAGTAAATTATTTTATATTACAATATATTTTTTTCATTATTAAATCCTTACCAGACAAGGAACAATATTAATACAAGAATAAAATGCTTAAAAATTAGTACACTGGGGTCTTAGTTTTATTTAGGAAATTTTTATTATATATTTATATATATATAATATAGGAAAAAATAATTAGGAAAAAAAAAAAAAATATTAGGAAAAGAACTGAGCAAAGCAAGAACTTTTCCTCAAAAGTGCAAATATCAATAATATATTTTATACAATAAATTTACGACCATCCATCTTAGAATTACAATGAGTAGTCATAAATATTTTTTTTTTTATATAATTTATATATAAATTAATATTTTTTTGTCATATTAAACATTGATTATAACACAGATTGGCTACTACTGTGGCTGTTTTTACAATTTAACAATCAAACAAATAATATATGCAATTATATAAAAGGTATGGCAATTTTTAAAGAATGTAGCCTTCTTTTACAAAAATATCGTTAAACAACGTCACAATATTCTTGGAGTAAGAGAACTTAAACACACATACACATACACAGAGAATTTAATTGATTTTTGAATTTAAAAAAAGATTCAAGACTGAATCGAAGCATTGTAATAACTGTATTATTATTAATATTGTATTAATGAATTTAATATTGTTATAGTAAATAAAGTGAAAAACAAAACTAACAACACAAATTTTCACTTCATTTTCATAATTATGAGTGATGCTTGGAGTGATTTAAATTTGGATATCTATCTATAGACTATCAAATTTGTCTGTAGTAATTGTATAATAGACACGTGTCCTCAGAAACTTCACAGATATATTTAGAGATATTCTTACTGAAATTATTAATTAATCTTATTCCTATGTTACTTTAATACAGTATAAAACGGTTGTTTCTATCTAAACGTTATTTATCATTAACATGCATTATACAAGAAAAATATTCATATTCAAACATACTTCACGAAACTTTATTTAATGTTATCTTTATAAATTGATAGGTTATACTTATGTTTGAAAATTAATTTTGCATTAAAATTATTTAATAATTAGATCACAAAAGCTAATTCTGAAGACAGTAACGAGAAAATAAATCTGTTTGTGGAAGATCTACGTTTAACTAATGAATACAATACTATAAAAGATGATTTAAATTTGATGTCTAAGAAGATAAATGAAACATATAAAGAGATATTCTTCAAAACTTTTGAACTTTATGATGGAAAAAATGTAAGTATATATGAATTATCAATTCATTTATTTTTAATCAAATATAGATAGACGAATAGTTGATATAAATATATTCTTTAAGTTTATTTTAATCACCTTTGTTTATTGCGAATAAATGAATATTTATAATAAACTTTTCAGCACTGAATTTTGATTTGGTGAATATTTTATTTTCAATGACATCTGTTTAATTTGATAGAGTGAAAACTAGTTACTGATTCAAGCTATATTGAAGTGTTTCAAACTTTATAATTGGTAGATGTCTATACATCTATCAGTCGATCATTAAAAAACTATTAATGGATTTATCTACCTCACGATGATTTAAATAACATTAAATAAGTTACCGAAGTGGTACCTGAAATAAAATTGATATAATTAATTTCCATAGAAAGATATTGTTTATTCAATTCAATTACTTTAAATAACATTTCATATCTTTTGTTATAAATTTTAAAATAGATCGATTTCAAAATATCTCTCCATTTTTTCAATTTCAAATAAAATTTCACTTTTTATTAAAAGTAATTTAATTTTTTCAGACGATTAAAGAAGTTAGTTCCCACATCATCCGGAATCTTAAAGACAAACAATATTTTGCTAATATATTAGAATGTGCCAAGCAGAAACATCATCCAATTATTTCAGCTTTGAACACAATCAATGAATGTAAAAATCGTTATCCAAATGTACATAACTCTAAACAAAACATCCACGACATTTATACTTCTATTGACTATGAAATTAAGAAACATGGGAGGGAACAAGCTAGGTGTTCAGCTAAAGGAGCATGCTCAGAAAATGTTAGTACTTTAAGAACAACCTTCAGTTCGACATAATTTATATCTGAATGAAACTTACAATTGTTCGTATGAGAGAATGCTTTTATTTTGCATTTTTGTTACCTTCAAGATTCATTTCTTACAGATTAATGTAACGCTGTGATTTGTATGTATGTTAATAATATTTTTTTTGTTTTAGTCTTTTGATTATAATTTTAATTAATTTTAAATTCGTGCATTTCAACACGTTTGAAAAAATATCACTTAAATTAACAATTTAATTTATTTATCGCTTTATAATTGAATAGATTTTATTTTTAATCTTTTATCGATTTAATTTTAATAAAACAGATGTTTTAAATATTAAGTGGTTTCTAAAAGTGAAGTAACAAATTATTAAATATTTACAAATGAGTTAATTTGTGATTATATACATATAGAATTTCAAATAAAATGTAATTTTCAGGTGAAAAATGCTATTGAAAAACTCACTAAAAAGACAATTCCAGACGGCATCGCAGAAATGAGGCGTTATAGTCAGCTCTTGAACGATATACCAAATAGAATGGAATTATGTTTTGAAGAAATTGAGAGTAATTATAACGAGAATGACACTTTAAATGTGCACAAAATTGTAGATTGTGCTGTTTGGAAAACGCGTAAGCAAAGTATTCTCTGCAAATTATCTCTGTTTAATTGCAATATTTCAAAGTTTATTTTCCATATTTTACCTGTATTCGATTTTTAATAATTACTATAATTTTATAATTCTTGATTAAAGATGATTTTTTACGACAAACGTTTTGTGTCTTAAGAAGTGGATAAATACATAAATTAATAAATAACCATACAAAACATGGATTCAAACAGTTTTGATTTTTAAACTGAAGTATTTTCAAATACAAACGATTATTGTAATTAGTTGATTAAATTAGTTATTAGTACTTAATAAATTTAATATACAATTAAAGTATCAATACATTCGTATGCACTTATTATTTAATGCAGTTTAAGTTATTGTATTATTCAAATTCTACTGTTATGAATATTAATTTAAAAAACTGATGAGGCAATAATATTTAATTATTTGTGTAATGAATAATTACTTGACTTAAAAAATAAAATTTTATTATAATTTATTATTTTGCATTTGTCATTTTGACATGTGTATGTTTACAAGCGCAAGGCTTCTTGAAAGCTTGCAGTTATTTGTCAGAGGAAGTCTTCGACAGATACGTATCAAAGACAATCCTTTGAGTAAGCTGAGTACAGATTCGCTGAGGTGTTGTAGGTATTCGATTTTTCGTATTTGCCTTTTTATTACTTACTTAAAATACTAAAAATCACAATACTTTTTTTGAAAATGTTATTTCGTTGAATTTTCGTACAATTTAATACATTTCTCGTAGTTCTATATAAAAAGTACAAGAATTGTTTTTCATGATTTTTTAAATTTAAATTAATTCCAATAAACAAATTCCGTATTGTAATTTGTTTAGTTAAAGAAATTATTTTTATTTCAAATTTCAATTTCAGTTTACGAAACAAAAGTTAAATTGGAAATTAAATTTTTTAGTATTATGAAACAGTCAAATTATCATTATTATTGTTATTGTTATTAGAACCACATAATATTATTCTTTATAATTTGATGCCATTCATTATGTAACTTATTTTGCATGTTTTTCATTAATATAATTGAATTTATAAACGTTATAATTTTGAAGTTCAATTAATGTATATCAATATTCTTAGGTTTCATTATCCAATATCAATTTTTCAGCAACGTAAATCAAACTTAAAATATTTGATATTAGTGATCAACTGTATTTCATGAATGTGGTTTTTCTGGAGATTCTCGTAATTATAATCATTCAGAGCTGAGTTAGTATAATTTAGCATTACTAGACAATAAAAAGTATATAACATGCTAGAAAACTATTACATTTATACATAAGCATACAAAGAATAATTTTATTTTAATAAGTGTAATACTGCTTTTAAAAACAAACATTTTCTATAAAAGCCTGTGCTATTTTTCTGAATTTTTTTAAATTCTATTAATAATAAATATTTTGTTTAGATAATTTAACGAAAATGAGAAAATAAATTTAAAATGATTGAACGTTGTTCATTTTATAATGAAATTTATATTAAAATTTACACTAACGATTAAACAAAAAATTAAAGAAATGTATAAATTAAACGAAATATAAAAGTAAAAAAAACGCAATATTTAACAGATATGCTTATTAAAAAAAAATAAATAAATAAATGAATAACAAATGCTTAAAAGGCAATATAGAACCGTATTATCATTATAACTTTATTTCCTGGTAACAATGTCTGTGAATCATTGGACTTGCGTGGTCATTTTTATATTTTTTTCTCAAAGTTACATAATAATGAAATAAATAAATGAATTAAAAAATATAAAAATTTTAATTTATGTTATAATGCAATTTAATATTAAGACTCGAAATATTAATATTTGAATTACATTTAAACACGTAAGAATCTGCAAGTTTTCTTATAATATATAAAAGAAGAAACAAAGCTTTGGTTACAACTCTAACATATTTAATTATGAACATCGCACTAAATTCAGTACAATTTAGCTTAAGAATTCAGTTATGATATCTCATGGTTAATGGTCTTGAACCTTCAAAATTTCTCAAGAAATTCAATCCAGTATTTGCTTCAATTATATAACGCGTTAAATTTTCAAGAAGTTTCTGAAGACATGAGAACTATTATGTCTTACTTTAATATTAAAACTGCAATTTAGTTAAGGTCAGATGTTTCATTTTCAGAATTTATTTAATTTTATTTATTTCAAATGAATTGAAATTGTAGCAAATTATTAAAAATAATGAAGACTAATTTTGAACGGATTATTTAAGGACGGATAAAACAAAAATAAAATATCATGCACAGATGAGATTTAATATTAAACATTTTATAATCATGCATAATAATGGATCGACATATATTTAACAGTTTTTAATATTTTAATATTTAATATAGTTGTAAGTGGAAAGCAAATTATTTACCCGCTTCAATGATTAATAAACAATTGGATATTATTTTTAAAAGTTACCTGAACATATGAGAATAATGCTTTGCTTAATTACTCCTAAAGTGATGTTTAGCAATTAAATTAACGTGTAAAAATATAAAGTGATAAATAGTTTCTTTATTAATATAAAAATATGACAATTCTATAAAAATTATTGTTATGTTGGTAACTAAAATATAATGTGAAAAATGATTTATTAATTATATGTACAATTAATTAAATTAAATGTGTATTTCAAATAAGTTATGATTTCTCTTTTTTCAAAATGTTAACAAATATTGAGATACGTGTGAATGAAAAAAATATAAAGAATATATTTCACGATTAATTAAAAGCCTGATCTTTTGTATTACGAACGTTATTATTGTTCTGTCGAACGCAGTGAAAAATCGTGATATAAGTCAGTCAAAGGCAGATGTCGAACGTACTTGATTTTTCATCTATCAATGTTGCAGCTTGGATTTTTCCAGTTTTCATTTTACGCAAAAATTGTCAATTCTGTTTTTGCAAAAGTTATTTATGAGATTTAAATATCTTACTGTTAGCAGTAAAAGACTGTCATAAACAGTATTTACATGTCAACTGATTGCCACTCCAAAGGTAAATTAATATGAAAGTAAATGGTTTTGTGTTAAAACGCTCGTCTGGAGATGTCGATAAGAAAAATTCTTGCACATTAATGAGATTCAAATTCGCACTTTATAAACGTAACAAGTGTTTTCTTAAAAATAAACGTTCTAACTAAAAGGACGAAACGCTGCATTCATGAATTCTTCATGTCTATGTATGGTACACATTTTTGATTGCACGTTAGCGACGGAAATTGTGCAATACTGAAAAATGCAATATTTAACAATATATGCTGTATTTAATTGGTTCAGTTTTTTAATGTAATTGTTTTATTATTTTAAAAGTATCATTTCTTTTCTGAATTAAAAACCTCTATCAATAGGTCTACCGATTTACACAAATACCATTATTTTTTTAATATATAAATGTTTTTCATACGACATTATACAATAATAATTATAAGTTACCTGCCGCTAGTTGTTATTATTAAAATATGTATCGCATAATTAAAATGAATCAAAATAATTTATAAGTGAGAAAAAATAAGTAGTATCTTATGCATAGGTATTGTTTATATAATAAGGGATACAAGTGAATTGAAATTTTGATTATTTTAAAATTCAATTTTAATTTATTGTCTAATAAATTTAAAAGTATGCAATAATATCAGTTTTGTTACATTCAAATTACGAAACTGGTCTTAATAAAAGAAATTAATTCGAATGTTACAGAAAATAGCTTTGAATTGAATTTGTTTTACTGTATAATTTTGTAATACATAAGTGTTATACATTTTAGTAATAGTGATTTTCCATGAATTAATATTTTGGTTGGTCGTTAAACAATTATGGCACGTGATATCTTCTTAAGTGTTAAATTACTTTTATTAATTTACAGAATCATCTGTTTTTAC
>JABFOX010001760.1:0-12426 GCA_022817665.1 Axea sp. ZL-2020
CTGAAGAGAACTGTCACACACTGGTTTCATTCAGAGGCGGTAGACTTCTATAACACAGGAATACAAAAGTTGATCCCACGATATGATGTGTCTCAATTTTTTTGATGACTATGTCGAAAAATAGCTCAAACATTGCTGTATCTGTTGCTGATATAGTTTTTCATGTTACTACGTTATTCTTGTTTTAAAAAAATACGGAAATTTACTTTTTGGATGCGCCTTGTATTTAATTAGTCAATCATTATACATATGTTGTATTTTTTATTTCTAAATACTCCAAATTAGTAAAAATATTATCTAATAAATTAAATGTAAATTTAACCTATATTAATAAATAATGAAATTACTAGTTAAAAATAAAATTGCATTTCTAATTGTAATTACATAGTTTTAACCATTATCTCGTTCAAATAAAATTTTTACAATTAAAATTAATAAAAAAGCTCAATTAGATATAAGATAAAATTATATTTTTTAAAAATAAAATATTAATTGTTTTTCACTGGATAATCGTTTTAAAGTATTAGCGGAATAAATATACTTAACTCCAAATTATTAATAATATTAATTAATTTCAATATTTGACATATCTTGTTTATATGTCTACCAATATGAAATTTAAAATTCATTTTGGAATTGAATCTATAGCCTAGATCTCTAATAGTATTTACATTTTCCAACTGTAAATGATTAATCTCATATGTATGCATTCATCTATCTATCTAATCCTTAAAAATATGAATTTACACTTCAAAACATTTAAAGTCATACTATCTTAATTATATATTAATTAAATAAATACTTATATAATTATATGAAATATCTCCTTTTTCACATAATTTATTATTAATAGGATTTATGTTTTAGACACATTAAATAATACAATTTTTAATTTATTTCTATTCACTTTAAAATTTTTAATTTTATATAACATATAATAATTATATTATTTTTATAGTTTGTTCAACTAGAAGGTGACCGCTGTCAAAAATAAAAATTACACTGAATTTTTGTCTCATGTTTTATTAAACTATGCATTACAAATTATTGGGCAATTACTAAGTATCTGATTCAATCCCATCTATTAATAATTATAACTTTACATTTCTTGTTCATATTTTCAACCTGGTTTTTCGTATACGTTATTGGTAAAAATTACTGTATTTTCTTAATTTGAAACACAAGTTGTTTCAAAATATAGATTAACCTCTCAGCGTTATCTTCATGTAGTACAACACATTCTCAATGTGATATATATGTCTGTATAGTAGTAAAACTATTTTGTTGTTTCCAAGTAGTGCAAAAATTACTGCCATGTTTGAAATCATTATCTTCTTATAGCCTACATTTGATTAAAAAAATTATTTAATGACCATAGAAGATATTTTTTGGTAAATATTGTATATAGTTTTACTGTTTATATTACTTTAAATTTAAAGGCAGTCAAAACTTCGTTTACAATATCAAGACCTTCTACATATACTATACTGGATGTCTTTCTATACGCTGAAGAAGCCTACTTTTTGCTGGCCAAGCTTACGACAGGGAAGATTTCCATATAGAAAGAAAATTTATCTGTGATAATGAATTTTCACATCGTCTCAGTTTCAATCTAAATTTTTCTTAGTCCATTTAGAATTGTATTTAGAGAAACATACATTCCTTTCTTGCAGAGTATAATTTGAGTACTATATAGCCAAAGGTCTGGTTTGTTTTGAAGAATACCCACAATCACTCTGTCTTTCTTTTCGGTTGTCTGGCTGTCGTTTCTCCTCTGAGATAGATTGTCTACGTTCTTAGCTTTCAAGTACTGCTTTATCTTCTTCTTTACTTTGGTCTCTGACTTTTGTATATATTTTACAGCTGATTTATAAGTCAATTTAAAATGGTTACCAAGAAACGGCTTCATGAGACTGAAGGAATTTTGTCCTCATTAAAAAAACAATTTACAAATGCCAAGAATGTAATTCATTGGTAAACTCAATATTGTACATAAGTAAAGAGTATAAGGATATGCAACAGAAATGGTGCTACGGTGTACTGTCATAAAAAAATGACAGTCATTTTCTTATTGAGCACCCTATAATTTGATTGTATCGATTTTATATTATACTTCTTTGTTAAATTCCTTTAATACTTAGTTTTAAATTAAAAAAATATTTAATTTACAAAATTCTTTTGTTTGTTTGTTTGTTTGTTTTTTTTTCAATGTTAAAACAGAAATTAATATTATACAAATCGCAATACATAAATTTGAAATAATTAAGTTAAATAATTGCAGTAAAGTTAATATATTAAGAAATAAAATTATAAATTTTTATTATAATTTGAAACAATAATGACACCATGAATATAATATTTCATTAATATTTACGATTATACTGAAATATCGAATATAAAAAAGATGATTTAAACTTATTGTTTACTAATATTTTATAATATGTTTTTTCATATTTTTAAAAAGATTTCAAATGGATCTTTATTTAAAATCAAAGGTTCTTCATTGCATTTATGGGCTCAAATACTTTAAATATTCTTTTTAAATAAATAATATTACGACAATGTAAGAATATCTTGTGAATTTAAAATATCACACAATTGAACAATAATGATATACAACTTAATATAAATATGTATATTTATAAAAGTTATCAACATTTTTAAACAAAATTCTTTAACATTTATTGAAATAATAACACGATATAAGTATTTAATATTTTGTGTATTAACAGAATCTCACATGTTTATTACATATTTAACTTCATCACATTCTTTCAGAAACTGTATGCCTAAAGAATATTGATTGTTTGATTCTTTTTGTAAACACATAACTCACTTCACATACATAATGAACATATTTTATAAGTAATTAATAATTTGTTAACAAAAACTAACAAATGAATATTGAAATGTTTCAGGTCTCTCCTTAGACGTTCATTACGAAACAGATAGGATAAGTAGTGGAAGAGGAAAAATAGGGCCCTTGTCCCCGTTAGTCGATAACTCGAATTCTGCTGCACTCTAACCATGTATATTGTTGTGTTGCAAATCCGGAAAGGCCGAAACGCTGCCAATCGCCGAAGAGTTGAGACTTCGTGCCGCCAAGAGCAAAGCCTGGCCATCTCAAGCGAGGCTGAATTTTAGAGTTTTTCGCGTGTATTATACCGTCTGCTTGAATTGGAGAAGAAGGAAGGGGGGGGGTAAACCAAACTTCATTCTAGAACTGTCTACAAAACGTATTGTTAGGTTGTGAACAAACAAATTTTACATTAGAGACAATTTAGTGACATAGTCAGAAAAAAAACGACGACAATTCAAGGCAAAAAGACAGACACAGAAATACGAAAGAATCGCGAAATGACGTAAAGTCGAGAGTTGGTGTGTTAGAAATCAGGTGTGTCGCGGGGCGCTTTGAATTCATTTTTTTTTTCTTCTTCTTTTACTTTCTCTGTTCTCATCGTTCTCCTATCGATTTTTATGGACGTTTACACAACCGAATAGTCATAAACGGGTCTCTTTCAACAGCAGCAATCATCAATTTCAATAGTCCCGTCGAAAGCGTAAGCTTTTTTTTTATTTTTCCACGTTTAACATGCCTTTCGGATTATACATTTATTTGTACGATACCTTTTTTTCACCGGTTTCTATTGTCCTTTATTTAACGTGTGAAAAATTAACACTATATATATGAAATGAAAAACCGTCGTGTCTTATGTAATCGATGTTTACGTAAAGCGTCACTGTTTTTCATGTGTACATTGTGTATATGAAATGTTTGTCATTCATGCGACGTTGCGGCGTTCTAAAATAAAGGACGTATTATCGAAGACAATCCCGGTACTAGTTTGTCTGTGAAAAAGTATTTAAATGTCTCGAAATATTCAACACCGGTCTCTGAAAAATTGTAAATATTTCAATTGAAAGAAATTACCGCTCATTTAGAATTTTTCGGATTATACACGAGGTTTATTTTAGAATTTTTCAAACTTTTTCAATAAAACAATCTTTACCGGGAAAAGAGAAATCATCTTTCATTATTGGAAATACTTGGGGCAGTATTGTAATTAATACATTCTGAAAACGAAATTTTCTTAAGTTTCGATAAGCAACGAAGTCAGCGTTTTCTGCTGTTTAACAACTTTATATGAATTCGGATAAGAATATTATTTTTATTCCAATGTGTCAAATCTTACGATGAATGTAAAAGGAGAAATTCCCTTAAAAATTGAATCTAAAAAACATTAACTATGCTAATTATGTTTTAAAGTTAAAATTATTGAGTTGACAAATAAGTCTATTCGTTTTTTGTTTTGAAGTATATTTACTTCGATTTGCAATCTGTTTTTCACAGCGCTGGCGCTTAACTTATTTGTGCATCTGAAAGATGAAATTGCAAATACACTTAATGTAAATGTGCACCGGTTAATATCAATATTTTGTCCGTACCACATCATTATAAACATAAAAGAAAATAACGTACACTTTCACCAGATTTTAATTTATTTTCTTTAAAGTAAACGAGATGCAGAAACTTGCAGAACAATTTGCAAGGGAAGATATTAACATATCATATATATACAACAGAATACATGTGTTAAAAGTGGTTTATTTAATTTTGTTCTAGAGATGTTGATTTTGTGTTGGATCCCGATCTGATTGTCCAACAGAGATTGATATAACTGTGATAAAGGATAGCATCGATAAAAATTAATCTCAAACAGTTCGGGATATTTTTGCAACAATGAATTTATTTTATACACGTGTTAAAATCATTTACATCAAGTGAGATATTTTTCTCGTCTTAATGACTGAGTGTTGCATAAATTATCAAAAGCCAGCCTAATCATGTGCATGTCTGTCTGCGATTCGGTGCTTTAAGGTCAAGAGAGCGATTCATTTTTAAAACGACTATTTGCAGTAGTCAAAAAATTGATCATTTACAACAAATGTGAGGTGCGAAAGATCATGGGGAAGTAAATACATTCAAAAAACTATACTGTCAATATGGTTGGATTACAAAGATATTATTTACTAAGAGCTCTTATTAGCTGGCGGGACGAGTGATTTAAATCTATACTATTTTTAATTAACGAAACTCAATTAAGCTGTACATTCAGAATATCTGGAATTGAAAATTTGTAAAGGTGATATTTTCCACCACGATAGTGCGAGATTTTATATATCATTAATAATTCGTAAATAATTATTTTACCACAATTCGTGTGTATATTGTGGCTGTTGAGATTTTTTAATACATTCTCCTTACTCATCGGACTCAGCACTCTCCAACCAACCATTACTTTCTATTTGCAGAATTCCCTGTATTAAAAAATCTTCTCTAATACTAAGATTGTGAAAATGTATTAAGATCAGTTATTAGTTAAGAAACCACAAGTATTCTATGAAAGTTTACAAAAAGTAGCAAGCAATTATACAAAAGGATGGACAATATACAAAAGATTAAGCTATACCCATTATATATAATTAATTGCAGTTTATACCAGTTATAAAAACCAAACGTACTTACTTGTCAATTCAGTATTTATAAACACTCTTGTTATATTTGTTAATGAAAATAATAAATAGTAACGTAACTCATTTTAATTAATCATTGAAATTTAGAATAATTAAAATTCAAGAATTTCAAAAAGAAAAAGTCATTATCTTACATATTTCAGAACGAATTGGTTATTTATTGCAATGGAATGTTAAAGAGATTATAACATTTTCAGAGAATATATGTTGTTTTAATTTTGTTTTTAATAATTATTGAATATTTTAATATTTATTGAAAAAGTATAAATCTCTGTATAAATCATGTACTTAAAAGTTACGTTAATCTTAATTTTTTTATTAATTGTAATAAGAAATATTTTCATGTACATGTTCATACAAAACATTTCTCCATTTACAAAAATGTTCTTATTAAAATAATCAATAAATGAATCTGTTAATAACAATTTGAAAAAAGAATATTTTTGTAACAATATGATTTTACTTATTTCATATTACTTTACTATTTAATACAAACACATTAATATTTGTAAGTTTGTAACAATAATTCTTACAATATTAATTATCAAACAAAAAAGAAAAAAATACTGCATGTACATTTATTATTGAATTTTCAGTAAACGAAATCCCTAATTAACAATAAACAATTTAACATATGTACAAGAGATCCTTAAGATTATTTTTTTAATAAACTCTCGACTGAAGTACAGCTTTTTGCATAACATTGCAAAAAGTTATGTTAACTTTTCGACATAATATTTCAGCATTTTTATCTCCCAAGGCAGCTTGAGCAGAACTTACTCGGCCAAGTTGAAATAATAAAGCTGTGCAATCTTCTGCCAAAGGTGGAAATGCTTGGCATATTCGTGTGAGTGATGATAAGACTGGCATAAATAATATTACTCTATCTTTAGCGGGTAAAACTCCCAATAAAGTTACTAATGTGTTGATTGCTAATCGGCAAACACTAAGAGCTTTAGGAAGAGCATACTGTATTGCCAAATGGGATGCCAAATCAACGGCAAAAACTTGCTTTTCTGCTTCCGGTTGAGCTAATAAATCGGGAATCCAGTCAAGACAAATGTGCATTGAAGGTATTCCTGCGACTGTTATTGGAAGGAGTTCTTTAGGATATCCCTAAAACAATATAATTTATTTGTTAGGTGTTCCTCTGTTTATGATTCATAAATAAATATATTGAATCAATATAAATAACAAGGTTAAAACGAAATTAAATCAACCATTGCCGAGATTTTAATAAAATTGAATAAAATAAAATTAAAAATGGTTCAAAATTCGTTTAACAATATTCGAAAAAAAAAGATGACAAATAATTACAGCAAAATTGAAAAATTATTAAATAAAATTTAAATAAAAGTAAAAAGAAAATGTTTAATTCTGTACTGATAACATAAATTTTGTATAAAATTGTCTGTTAGTGTTTTAATATTTTTACAAATATTAATGTAATAAATTAATTATATAATACAAACGAAATAAAAATAATATTTGTAGTATATAATTAAATAAAAATTGATTAGTGATGATTAAAAAAAGAATATGATAAAATAAATGTCATATTATAATAATGTATCATTGTATAATAATCTATATTGTAATAACAATGAATTAGAATGTAACAGAATCTTAATTTTTCATAAAATTACCTTGAATTATTTCCATTGTTGAATATCCGTAATTCATAATCTGCACATGTCCATTGTAATGTTTATCTACAAAATTAAAAAAAATGATTAGTTATTTTATGAAATTAGTATTTAGTATTATTTATTTTACTATCGTAAACAATAACAAATAATTTGTTGGCTTTAGACTATTTCTGTTCGTGTTGTGAGTTGGTTAACAATTAATATTTGATAAATAAGAGCTAATTTATATTAAAGTACCAGATTCTGCTTACAAAATCATGCAACAATTCTTTGAGACATGTTTGTGATGCGTGATAAATGATAAATGATGTCACGAATGGCAAATATTAATTAAATAAAACATAATTGTTTTCTAGATAAGAATAAATTCAGTTCATTTATTTCGGCCGCAGTGCCATCTACCACAAGTTGCAGGAAATATAAAAATTAAAAGTTAGAATAAAAACCAATACTGTCTATTTTAACGTTGTCGAATAACTTTTATAAATTTGAATCTGAAATTATGATTATCTTTTATTTAAATTTTAGTTTTTTTGTAATAATAAACAGTTTCCGAGTTGTTTATGTACACCATATTTTGATGTTAATGTAAAATTTAATATAAAATGAATTTCATGATGCGAAACATTTTATGGTAACATTTTGAATTACTTAAAATTAATATTCCTTTTAAATTGTATTAGATTTTATTGGATTAGTTTTATTTATTGAAGATTTGTTATGGAATATAAAACTGTCAAAATATATTTACGTCAACACTTCCACGTAGAACATTAATCAATTCTAAATTAAATCTGTCGGTAACATCAAATATCTACTTGTCCGTATCAGTATACGTAAATTTGATGTGTGCATATGTGCATGGGAATTTTATGTGATTTATGAATGAAGAATATGGTCGATTTATAAATTCTAAAGTTGTGATGCAACGTTTATTTATTTAAATGAATTATCAAAGTTATTTCATAATAAACAAAATTTAGTTTTCACGAGTGCATAGAAATAAACATTATTAGCATATCAATTTCATTGATTTAAACACACATTTGAGCTGAATTAATATATATATATATTACATTCTAAAACTATAATGAATGAGTGAGTAATAAAAACTTAATATCGATAAAATATTCTCACCAAAGGTGCATTACACATGATAAAAATAAAAGCTCTGAATTTGAAGAAATCATACGAACTAAAGTAAACGTTACTGAAGTCAATTTTAGCAGTGTGATTTAAAGTACAAAATTATCACGAAATAAATGTTTTGAATATTTTTAAAAAAGCTAAATGATTGAATGCATACATGAAATACATTAGTATCTAAATAAAAACAAAAAAGATGTAATATGATTAATTTACATCTTTTTTGTATGATGATTATTTTAGCAATGAAGGTTTAAAAATAAAACTATAAAAGAATTGTATTTTATAATGTTAATTATTCTGTTTATATTTTTATGCTATTTTATCATAATTATTTATGAACAGAGGTTAATTATGTAGGTATTTACAATAACATTAAATATATTATTTATAAAATGCAGTTTTGGAGAACGTGTGCAGAAATATGAACATATTAACCAATTAGAATTTCGAATTGAAATTTCGATATTATTTTTCTGTCATCTTTGATTCTATTAATAATGCAAAATGGTAAATAAAAAGAAGTTGAAAGAACAAAATAATTATAATTCTACGACTAGATACCATAAAAATGAAAATCATTAGAAACATTAAGAACTCCATTTTTAATCGATATATAACATTTTATAACAGGCGTTTCAGTTAAATTACTGTACATCAGTTAATAACAAGAATATAATAACGTACACAATAAATATAAGAACAATATCATGATGGGTTGGCTCTAAGTTGGCTATGGTGGCTCGACCAGGTCACGCTCAGTACAGAGCGTCTGGGTAGTTGAGACAGCATAGGGTGCCTAAGGGGCACTTATCGAAGTACGCATGATAAGAAAGCCTTGACTTCCTTGACATTCCACCTCATAAATAAGTAATTGAAGAACCTGCTCATCTAGTTTAATTCTTAATAGTGTAATGACAAATGGAAAAACTATGTAAAACCATTCGAACAAACACAAATCAATAAAAATTAATGAATTGATTCGAAATGAAACTTCGCACGCTTCAACACACAGAATAAAAGAATTGTTATCTATTACAGTTGAATAATTAGTTATCTTCCATGCATTTGTGCATAATTCTATGCTTCAAATACGATCTTGTTAAGTCTCATTTAATCCTCCAATGATCACTGCACAAACACTAATATACAAAGCTTGTTAAATATGAATCTGTGAAAATTCATTTTAATGATATTACGTACAAATAGTACTGAAGTATTAATAAGTTGAAAAAATATAAATTTTAAATAAGCGCATAAACATTTGCTTTTAACGAGTCATCGTCTTGAAAGTACATACATTTCTTGAGCAATGAAATAATAACGTTGAAGATGCATTCAGTGATATTTGGTTTCAACAAGATGGAGTTCAAGTGAATTTTGCTGTAATTGCACGTAATTTGTTAAACAATACTTTTCCTGAGAAGTGAATTATTAAAAGAGGCACCATACAGTGGCTTCCAAGATCATCCGATTTTACCCTTTCTGATTTGTTTAGGGATAATTAAAAACCAACGTACAGGAAATGGTATTCAACTATATCAAGGAAACGAATGAAAGTATTTGTATTTTTTATACATATCATGTGCATTTTTTAATACATATGTGTAATGTTAAACACTCAAATTTGGACAATGTCGAGCAAATACACATTTAATACAGAATAATGCAATATTGCTAAGGTAAAATTTCTTAAAATTATAATTGCAGAACTATCACCATTTCCTTATAAAGAATTAATATTTTCGGTGGAATTTATTATAATTAGCTGAAAAATCGATAAAAACGTGATAAACGCGAAAATTGTTTCACACGAGTCATTAACACGGTTACTCCATATCCTGCAAATTTGCTTGCAAAAACTAACAATCGATAAATTCATTAGAATCGTTCATGCACCAAATTAATCCCATCATTCGAAAATGCTCATCGGTGATTATAATACCTCCTCTGCACGCAAGTAAACGTTTAATCGTCAAAGTATTTCAATTTCGATACATGAACTTATATCAAAAGAAAATAATGCAATTAAATGATTCAGTTAAAATATTACAATGTTAAATAGCGTTGTTAAAGAGCATACTGCATTTAAATGGTTTAATTACGAATTTTATTTAAACAATTTCATACACTTTTGACGCGTTGAATTTAATTTATACGTACTATCAATTCGTTTTAGTAAATTAAACCTCTCGCGTTTATTTACTTCGCAATTGTCAAGCGCTTGTGGAAACAATTCAAGCAATCTCGCTCGATTTGACCTAAGATGTTTATCTGAAGATCTGTTTGTTTTGTCGTTAAAGGTTTGTACATGCAAATTCAGTGCTTCGAATTTTGAGAATGGCCGCACGTTCGAAGAATTTCGTTCGAAATTGATTTATCCTTTATAATAATAAAAAGCTTCCGTTCGTTCAATTAAACATACACGATCGATTTCCGATGCGTAATCAAGTGCAAACGTGAGTGAACCTGACGCGAGTACGAAAATTAATGGATTTTAATCGAACCATAATTATAGTCTTTATAACCGAGTGTCGAAAGCATGGATACTGAATATTTTTCGTACAAACGTCGCGCGGTCGATGCGCTGTGCAAATTTTTTAGTTTTCGGCTGCAAAGGTCGACGAAGAGATTGATGAACTTGAAATGCGGCGAGGAGGACGAGAGATATGCGAAGAAGGCGGTGGAAACGTTGGTGAAGAAGCTGAAAAAAGGAGCACTCGAAGACCTGGAGCGTGCACTGAACAATCCAAATGCTCCCAGCAGATGCGTGCTCATGCAAAGAATTGTGGATGACAGGCAAAACAGCGTACACAGGAAATCTTTACCTCACGTTACATATTGCCGGATCTGGAGATGGCCAGATCTAAAGTCTTATCACGAGCTTCAGTCGCTCGATACGTGCGAACACCCTTGTTCATCTAGTGCAACGCAAACTGAATTTTGCATTAACCCTTATCATTATAAGTAAGCGTCTATAAATTTGTTATTCTTTTTTATTCGTCGTAGAATCATCAAACGCCTTGAATTTTAATAAGTTTTCATATAGAAATTTCGTTTGCATTGAAAAAAATATGATATTGACACTGAGAAAGAAAAAAAAAGAGAACAATTTTTTCATGTTATTTTTTTTTTCGTTGTATTAATTAATGATATTAAAATCTATACTCGACTTTCTTTGATGTATTTATATTAATATATAACCTATCGTTATACATTCATGAAATATATTAATTGTAAAAAAATGTACTTCGTAGTATCCTTTTCTTTTCTAAAAGAAGATATATTGTTTCATATTCATTTTGACTGATCTTTTTTGGACATTCGGAATTAAAATTAACATATGTAAATTCCTTAAATTTTTGAGAAATACTATATACTTTGGGAAATAATAATATAGATTGCTTCAGGTAAAATATGGAACCTATAACCCAGATTGAAACTTTGAATAACTAAAAGATATTTTTTGAAAATTATTTTCTGAAATTAATATTGTTATTATGTAAGATATTAATATATTTGACGATCCAAATACAATAAATTTTTAGGGCATGAGATCATTGTAACTTTATTATTTTAATTATTATAGGGGCTTTAATCATTTACTATTATATGTAATTAATATGAAGATATTCGAGAGCAATACATTTTTTTGGAATGTGAAAACTTCAAAACTTAGTAACATTTTTTAACTAAATTTAAATCCAAATATAAAATATTTAATATATTATTTGTTTAATCGTTCGTATTAATATATTTATTCGTTAATTTAATCACTATGAAAAATTAATTTATCAAATTCTGTACATATGATACTGTGCTATCATTCAGATTTATTATCCAAATTAAATGCATACTTTAAACTCCACTGGGAGTTTCGTTTCACCTGTAAGGGATGATTTGCGTCTAAAATGAATATTTTATTGTTCGACCGAGATATAAGGTTTTAACTACCACTATTATAAAAATAAATTCATTCATAACATGTTTTGTGATTTTTAGATTTTTAATCATTAAATGAATCGTCAATTTTGTAACAAATAAAAATATGCACGAGAGTTTTCCGATAAATTTGTAAAAAAAAAAAAAAAAAAGG
>JABFOX010001761.1:0-12425 GCA_022817665.1 Axea sp. ZL-2020
TACACATTATTTTATATAACAAAAGCATAACTATTGCTACGCACATACACATTAACTATTGCATCCCACATAATTAAATGGTATATATTTATATATTTTTATATTATATATTTATATTATATACTTCCATCCTATATATTTATATTATATACTCCACAAAAATATGAAGTAATATTTTAGAAGTTTATAAACTTTTTATGCATTAGTACATCAAATTACCCAGCTTTCGTTTTAAAATAAGGATTCTAAGACTTTTATATCAAAAAATTGAATAAATGCAGTTCTTGTTATTATTTTTAAGTGCATTTGTAGAAAAATTTTTTCTTTTAACTGAAAATTTTATCAGTTTCTTTTATGCTACAATACAGTTTTATTTCTTGTACACGTAAAAGTATCATATCACCAGTGATATTATTCAAAAATGAAAAAAGTATAACAAAATTATCAACGCAAACTAAAAGTTTACTTTTCAAACAAAAACTATAAATATTCATTTAAAAATTGTAAGATATTTTCCACACCTGAAAAAATTATTTTGTAGTCTAATTTAAATCGATTTTTAATTATTTTAATTCTTGCAAAATAAGTATTCTTATTTTTCGCATGCATCAATTCAAATTTTCATTAAAAAATTCACATTTCAATTTTGTTTATTTGATTTCTCTTTAGATATTAATATTTATTTTTCTTCATTTATATATATAATATATAAATTATATATAATTATAAATACTGTATTTTTCTTCACTTCAATACTTATAGGTTGTACAATTAGAATATTAACAATAAACTGTATAATAGGTATCACACAGTCTTATCATGGTTTTGTAAAAAAATTGTAGCTGTATTTGTGTTACTGTTGTTATATTCCAAACATCTGTTAAAGATTTATGTTAGTTTATTTTTGCGTTGCACATAACCGCCTTTCACAACCCCAAACGTCAACCCAGATATTTCGCAACGGTAGCGTTTTCTTTGCATTATCTATCCCAAAAACCAAGAATTACACCGCGATAAACTGCGTACGTCGCAGGTTTCGTGCATAGGAACCAGTGAAAATTCACGAAGTCCAACCGTCATTTGAACCGACACCACGAACGAATTTTCCTCCTACTCTCCATAATTAAACACTTATATAAACAGCACCCAAAAACTACCCAACACCTGTCTTCAGATCATTCCCTGACTCAATCTCAAGAACATGACTACAATTATTTCATTATATCTAATTATTATGGATAA
Organism: Axea sp. ZL-2020; assembly: GCA_022817665.1. Classification (NCBI taxonomy): domain Eukaryota; kingdom Metazoa; phylum Arthropoda; class Insecta; order Hymenoptera; family Scelionidae; genus Axea; species Axea sp. ZL-2020. The sequence continues at coordinate 1,243 of JABFOX010001761.1, forward strand.
AAATGTCTCTGATTAATACATATACCATAATAATTACATGCAATATTAAGATAATTACAAATATACAAAAAATATGAAAAGTGTTAACACCTTTATTATAAAATCATTTGATACCATAAACGATTAAAAGTAAAATAAACATCCTGTTTTAAATCTAGTCAGTAGCTTCACTGTGAAGCCCGCATCATCATACCGTTGCTTTCTTTATTGCCCTTTTCTTGCAAAAATTATCTTATTTGAATGTCTATTATTCATGTATTGAATGTCTTGCTTGTATTTATAATGATATGAACGAATAGTTATTGTTGATAGAGAATAAAAGAAAAATAATAATTGAAAATTATTTAATGTGGATATAAAATATTTTTACGATATACTTTGAGTAACATTATAATAATGAATAACATAACAAATAATATTCTAACAATATTGTATGGATATTCATCATAGCATCATGTTTACCAGAGACCTGTAAATAAATCAGTTTATATCTATTAACTGAACTTTAATAATCCTAATCACGTTACATGAAACTACGTAACATAAATTAAATTTATATAATAAAATAATATTATTACTAATAATATTGTATTAAAAAGATAGAAATATATATTTTTCTATCGGTTTAACTTGAAGTCAAATATACTAATATTAATTTGATTCAATGATATATCGATAACAATAATTGTTTTTTCATTCAATACAAAAACACAATAGGAATAATATGTATATATGTAATAAACCATAAAATTTTGTGTTAAATACTTAACAAATATAATTTTGTATACAAATATATTTCTACAAATAATCAATTTATCTCTTAATAGGATTGATGTGAGAAATATTTCGATTTGTACTTATTATTATCTAACGGATTGTTATATTTAAACATTAAATATATTATTGTTTGAACTGTTTAACTGCTTTGAATTTAAGTAATTTATTTACTTATTTTATTAGTATTTATTTATTATTTCGATTTAGAATTATAGAATGTGTAGATAGAAAAATATTGTGTTTTGAGTAATAAATTGAAATATTTCTAATATTTATACGTTATAATTAATTACTATAAAAAATACTATATACAATATAAATTTACAAAATTTTGTAAAATTAACGAGCATGATTAGATGGATACGAAAATAAATTACGTTAAAAGACATTCAAAATGTGAAAAAGCATAACGATTATGCAAGAACTTTCTAACAGAGAATATATTTGAGCCATGAAGTGCTAAATTATTTGTGTAAGCGTAATCAAAGATAAACATAGGTATTGTAAGTCTATACATAAACTATTCAAACATTCTTGTTAAACTTTTTCATCGGTGTTAAAATCATATAAATCGTAAGCAATGTCAAGATGAAAAGAATATATTCCTGGTAGAAAAATACTTGAACGAACACTCATATCTTTGAAGTCATTGGAAAATGAAATAAGTACATTATAAAATTACATATGAATAAAAATTATCTAAATAAATTTCCTCTGTGGTAAGTGAATCACGCTGAACATTAAAACATTTTTTTCTTCTATAGTGTAGAGCTTTTTTTACTGTAGCTATAAAAAGACGAAATATAAAGTTAATGAATTTAATTAAATTAAAATAGTGTGGAACGTAAGATTTAAAATATTACTATTGAACTTAATAAATTCTTAATATAATCTAACGAAAACGAAAAAGAAAACGGCATTCAAAATCAACGAATTTCATTCATTTAAAAAAAATGTACTGCATATTAATGAGGTGTTAGTGTTAACTTAAAAAAATAGTTAGTATCAATTTATTTAAAACATTGTGACCGTCACATTGTCGACGCAAAGTAGAACTGCATATACGTTCGTCTGTTACGTTAATGACTGTTGGTAAAATAATGTAGTTCTATCATTTCCAAGAACATTTTAATGCTTTTAATACTTTTAACATATGTTGCTTTTTATGAAGTGTGTTCAATATTGAGATTTTAAATCGTATCGTTTTGTCAAATAATAATAGCATTAGGAATAGATATTATTTTATAAATAACATAGATATATTTTATATATGAATACCTGTTTCCTGATATTTCGTTACAAGAAATAGATAAATAAATGTAACTTAGTAATAAATTATCTACTGTTACTTCTATTAAGAAAAATTATTATTATTTATTAAAACTAATTTTATCTTAATATTACAAACATTTTAGACATAAATAGATCTTTAGTTCAACAGAATAATTTTTGTTGTACAGTTGTTTATGAAAAAAATTATAAACAATATTTTACTGTAAAAATATAGTTTAATTATTTAGACAAGACAGCTGTAATAAAATTTAAGGTTTTAGATTTTATTTATTAAACTTTTTTAGCATAAATTATAAAATTTTATAATATATTCTTAATAGGATTGTTATATAATAATTTATTTAAATAGAACTTGGAATTCATCACTTTAACAAAATTTTTGTGCGTACAGTAAGACCAAGATATCACACGAAATTTGAACACGATCTGTCATTCAGTTATGTTCATCTGGCTTTGTTTTTCATACGTTTGATTATTCTGCAGATTCTTTCACTGAAAAAATTAATTGAAGAAAATGTTTGCTTTCACTGCTGTGCTTTAAATGAAATTTCCTGTACTGAATTGTTAAACATGTTGCACAAGAAAACCTATAGTGAATAATATATGTCGATAATACCAGCATATTAATAGTATAAAGCATTTAAAGATAATCGAGATCATCGTCTTCACCAACATAGGTATTAATATAATCAAGAAACTGATCTTCAAAAATCAAAATCTTAGAAATATATCTCAAGCAGTGAACATATCTTTTATATTTATTCGTTGTATTATTTAAACACATTCATATTTGGATTGTCAAGAAATATAAAAATATGTTTGTACATTGTTGTTTTTAAAACACTGGTATTTTACAGCGATAATAAGAGTTAAAAAAACCAAAGTTGTTAAAAAAATTGTATTTCTGTACAATACTTGTATAAATTACTTTAATTTGCATTTGTGATAATAAAATTTGTCAATTTTACACTATATCTTCTCAATATGGTTAATATTGGTAGTTATTTAAATAATAGTCTATTATTAATTTAAATGCCTTAAAAATCTACTGGAAAATATATATGAGTATATATATATTACTGTAATCCTTTTTATAATTTCTTTACTTTAATTTATTTTTTAAATCCAACAAAAAACCCAACACTTTTTTATAATAAAAATTATTCTTAGGCATAAAATAAAACTTTTTTCATAAATTCATTTTTATTTTATTTTTTGTATGAAGTTTCAGACAGTACGTCGATCCAATTTCAAAGAAATATGTACATCTTAAAATGTTGTTAGATTTATTGACATATTCTAAAAGGCATTTATTTTTAACTTTTGTCATATAATATTCATTTAATATCGATACTGGAAATTAAATTTTTTGTAAATTATTTCTTTACAGCGTTTTATTATTGCAAGACGTTTTCAACATAATTAATTTGTATATTATTTATATTTAGTTATTAAACTGTGATAAATATTGCTAAAGTTTTATATATCTTCACTTTCGTTAATAATTTTTTTTAGTATTGCTATAATTTCTTTTACTAGATGTTTTTTATATCTTCGTTCATTATATAAAATCTTAATTTTATTATAATAGAACTTATGGAAATTATTTATTTCATGTTTAGTTAAGAAAGTATATTCGTTTTGATCTTTTTTTAATATTGATTATATGTTTATATTTCAATTTTTTAACTGTCTTTTTGTTTGTCTAATATAAATTTGTGAATAATTATTACACGAAATGTTATATACTAAATTAGATCTTTCTTGCATATCATCTATATCTTTTAAAAGATTGAAATTAGAATTAAATATGATTAAGCACATAAAAGCTCTTAATATAAATATAATAATTAAATAATTATATATAATAATAATTATAATATTTAAAACATAAAATAAATAATATGTATAAAATTAATCAAATTAGAAAATTTTAATTTACCAGACGAATTAATCATTAAAACAAAAGTAATTAGAAAGTATAAATAAATATGCAATAATAGTTTATAATTTTAAAAATCATTTTTAGAATTTAATAATTCAAAATGACTAAAAAATTTTTAAATATTGTTATGCCATGATTTATTAAAATTTCTCAGTTTAGGTCCATTTAGATGCTAATAAAGAAAACAATGTATAAAATCAATTCACGAAAATTTTGAAAAATTTTAAAAATGCTAATAAATTAAATTTGCAGGAAAAATGTATTTTTAAACGCTTCAATAAAACCATCAAGTATATAAAGGAACGGTAATTTTAGAGAAAAATAATTATGCTAAAAAAGTAAAACAATTATTAAACCGTAAAAGTATATACATACCGATTAAGAAATAACATACAAAATCCCAATAAAATAAATACATATTAAGACAACAAAAAAAAACATATTAATAAATACCATACAAAATCCCAATAAAATAAATAGTTACAACAACTTGGAAAGATAAAAAATATATTACTGAAGAAACATACAAATTTGAAAAAGTTAAATTAGTACTATATCTAAGATTAACGCAGAAAAAATTCACAAAAAAGAATTTTTTGTTACGACCTATAGTTTTTGCTATAAACAATCTGCATTATTTGGGGAAATTTTATCATGAAATGTTTAATAATATCATAGGGAAAAAAAGTAGCCACATAAAAAATGGAGAGGACTTTATGAAAAAAGTCAGGGAAATCAAAGCTAACAATGATGAAGTTATGATCTCACTGGATGGTAAATCATTATTTAGTAGCATCCCACGTAGTTTCATTGAAATAATAATCACGAAAAAATGGCAAAAAATAAAACAATACACATCTATTCCAAAAACATAATTTTTGGAAGATTTAAAAGTGATCTTTCAATGTTATATAATTCTAATAATGTTGTATCAATAGGCAAATGATATTATCACGCATATTCCAAAAAATAAAATAGACGATATTTTGAGCATATTTAATAATTACTTCAATTGACATTCGTAGCAAAAGAAACAGAGTGAATCAATGAGTTTTCCCGACGTCACGATTAAAATAGATGATGAAAAAATACAACAAATTGTAATAGAAAACCCACTTGGTCTAGCAGATTTCTTAATAATTTCTCACATCGTAGTAAAAAAACAGCTATTATTTATAATTTGATAGATAAAATTAGAAGTTTGAATGATCACAAATACATAAAGGAAAATATAACATTTGTTACTAAAACATTTTTGAACAATTATTATCCAAAATAATTCATAGACAAATACATAAATTTTTATTATTTAATTAAATAAGAATATTATACAAAATAATAACATAACTAATAATACTCTATTTAATAATAATATAATAGTTCCGTCCATAAAACGTATTAAATATAAAATAACTAATGTTTTTAAAAAAGACAATATAAAAATAATTTTCACTAATAAATAAAAAATAATGTTTATTTCAATCGTTTAAAAGATAAGGATAAGATATAAGAAAGATCTAATTTACTAAATAGGATTCAGTGCAATGATTGTTCAAAAGTTTGTACTGAATAAACAAAAAGAATTTAAAAAATATAATACATGAACATATATACGACATTAAAAAAGATCAAAACTAATGTAGTCTTAACATGAAATAAATTCCTATAAGTTCAATTATAATAAAATTAAGATTTTATATAATGAAAAAAGTTATAAAAAACTTGTAATAAAAGAAATGATAGCAATCGTAAAAGTCAAATTTTATTAACGAAAGACAAGATAAAGAAAATTTGAGCAATATTTATCAGAATTTAATAACTAAATAAAAATAAAATACAAATTAATTATACCAACAACCTCTTGTAATAAACAAAAAGCTATATATAAATAATTGATATCAAATTTAATTTTCAGTATTAACATTAAATGAATATTATTTGGCAAAAGTTAAAAATTTATAACTGCTAAATATTAGTTTGAGGAAAATGTAATCTATTTTTGTTTGTTTGTTGAGAGCGTAATTTTCACACAAACAGATGTCTTCTTTAAAAATTTATTGAGGACATTTTTCTGTATGCTGCTTACTTAAGTACGATTCAACTTAAAATAAACACCCTATATATGTTATGTACAGATAATACGAGGGTAAATCAAATTAAAACTTGAAATATATTTTAAATTGAGTTCATTGAACACTAGTGTATAATTTTTCACCGTAACATAGATGACGTTTAATACACTTCTTCCAACGCGTAGGAAGTACACGGGTTCTTCTAAATAATAAATCTTTTGGTTATGTACGCAGCGACTCGTGTACCACCATGTACATGATAAGTCGTTCGTTCTCATGTTCAAATGTGCGATTATTTCATCCACTGTCACAAGACGATTTTCCGTCACAATAACTTCAACCGTTGCATTCGGACTCTTATGTCACAACACGGTGTGCCTAACCCGAGTGCAGCATGTCTGTCATAGAAGTTACTCCATTTCTGAACTTTCTACTCCACTTGCTGCAGTGATAAACATGCACCACCATACTAGATCCACTTTGGTCGCAAAGGATGCATCCATTTTAAACTAGTATTGTGACCGCATTTCGATCGTCTACAGTATTCTGCCACTTGTTGGGTATTCTTTGCATCATTGGTAACAATACTGCCAAATTTTGAAATAGTGATACGAAAAGTCGACTTTTAATTACATTTTTAAGGTTTTCATTTGACCGTCCCTCGTGTATATCACACGTTAATAATACATGTTATATATCAATTTCAGATAAATTATATATGAGTTATGTATGCCATGTAGATTATATATTTATCACCCATGGTAACATATATATAAGACATGGGTCGTAAATATTGTATATAGATCATGTATTACTTATTTAATAAGTATTTGGATCATGCATATCATAAATTATTCATAAATGGGTCATAAATATGAATAAGCTACATAAATTTTATACTCAATTAATATCTGTATTTTATATTTCATATAAAATTGGAGATTAATCTAACATAGTTTATATATTTCATTTATGGGTCATATAAATCTCAAGTGAATCCAATACAGAAAATAAAATAACGAAATTTTTATTCTTGGAGTAATGTTAAATCAACCGTTGGCTTACACGAACAAAACTATTAAAGCCATTTAAATCACCTATTACTATTGATATCCAATGATGTACAAATACTAAGACAATTGTAAAAAATACATTGGTTCAATAAATTTCGATTCACTTTTTAGTAAGTGAAAATTGTTGCATTATGTGTTGAAAATAACTTTCAGAATTTTAAGTGTATTAATTATTTACTTACAGAAACAACAATTAGATGTACAGACTGGAAAGAATTGGCAGTCGTTAAACACTTGTTAAATTTATCGAGAACACTGATAAATTCATGCATTCGTGTATACAGATCATTGATGTAATAAAAGGTCAGCCGGAGTTTTTCCTTATTGTGAATAACGCTGGTCTAAATACACCAAATTATTTTATAATTTTGAACTTTGATATTTAATTTCATTATCCGCTTTCGATAAAATGTTCTTCAATTTTCTTATAAAAGACTTTACGGAAAAATCGAAATTGGTTTTGTTGTTAAAGCAACGTCACTAATAAATTTGATAGATATCGACGTCAATGGCAAAAAAATTCTATCGCAGCATAAAGCCATCAGATGTTAAAATAGGTAAATCTTTGACGTAATTCGCACAACAGTAATTTGCAGTGCAACGATTAAATCTTTTTTGTCATGTTTTGTGTCTTATCTTATGTTTTGTATTTTGTTTTCTCTTTTGTATTAGCTTTTGAGTTTCGACAAAAATCAAAACCACAAGTAAAGTAATTGTATAAATTAGAGGCCATGTTCTACATGGACACTACTGAATGCGTGTGCAGCTGGTAAACTATGATCGTCTTGAATGTACAAACCTGAATAGTACGTATTACTCCAACTCAATGCTGAAATATCGAAATACGAAGCACTTTGTGTTGAAAATTAGTTATGCGAAATGGACATGGAAATGACAAGAATTTTCACCAAATGTACACTGAACAAAAACAACTTCGAAACTGCAAAGCGTTAAACAAAATTGCTTTTGTTGAACTGTATGCTGTATGAAACGACTTGAAGATTTATAGAGTAGATATGGCGTTGCATTTAATAAACATTAAGTCGAATATGAAAAATTTGTACATTCATTCAGGCCAGTTTATATGTAAGTAATCATAACACCAAATCTTTATAATTATATAAAATTAAAAGTTATATAATATTCGTAATAATTTAAATAATGTGCATATTATGTAATTTCAAATAATTATAAAAGTATGATGTTATTGTGATGTTCCATTGCACATAAATCAATCAAATTGATAAATTTTTCTTATTCGAATTAATACTCGTAAAGTACAACTAGTATTTTCATCACTGTTTATGTCAACACAAAAGCAATTTTGTGTGGTCTATTCTTTGCGACGTCGTTTTTAGCTGGTTTATATTTAATGCGAAATTCATTCGGTTTTACATTTTGCTTAATAATTTCTCTGCACAAAGATCCAAAATTTCAAGTCCATTCGAATTTATTTACTATATTTGCGTGATCCATAAATAAAATATATACAAAACTTGAACTTCTCTGTTAATAGCTATCAATATTCTATGGAAACTCCTAAATTTATATACAATTAATTTTATGCGGTAATGATTGTGCGTGATATATCATTATATAATATATAAAAGCAAATAGCTAATCAAAAAATATTGAGTTTAAGAAATACAGACGTGAACGTAAATGTAATAAAATGAGGCATGAGATTCAGAAACAAGAATTTTTAGCTAAGAACTAGTAAAAAAAGCCAATCCATTACAAGATATTGATTGGTAAACAAAATTGTGTCATTTAAATGTTAGATTCGAATCTTGTAAAATAAAATCTGGACGTGTATAATTACAATGTAAGAAGGTAAAATAACTGTAATATGTGCATTAACTAAAACAATAATAATTTTTAACAAAAATACAAATTAACACATTATCTAAAAAGTAAACTACTAATTATAAGTAAATACGTGCAATTGTGATTACAACAAAAAACTATACCTTTCATATTTTTATTACAATTTTCAATTATTTTGTTTTCAATATTAAAATAAGAAAAATCCGAAAGAAAAGAGTAAAATTTAATTAAGTTTTATCATTATAATTTTTAATATTATACAATTTATTCTTCACGTTTTAAACAGAAATATTTAATGAAGTTAGTCTGTAACAAACTTATTTGTAAAAATATTATAACTAAAATTTTTAATAGAAATTTACATTGAAAATCAAATTGTATTTTACTAAAACAACTTAAATAAATGTTTTTCAATAGCATGTATTGTTATTTGTCATTAGATAATGATTATTCTTACATTACCAAAGCTTAAAAAACAATTATATTTAACAATATTAAAGAAATGTACTTAAAACGTGAAAAAAATCCTGCATTAATAGTAGTGAAATTATTCACACACGTGTTCTTTAAATATATGTTTATTTATAAAATTGTATGTAAATGCATTATATATAAATAAATTATATAAATGAAATTGTAATAAATTTTAAAATATTTTTTATGTTGCGTGAAAAATAAGCTTCCTTAAATTAAAGTGATTAAACAAAAATTATATTTCTAAATCATTATGATAATGGTGCATAATAATGGTAAAGTAAAATATAAATCTGTAATGCACCTATTAAGTCCATGAATAATATTGTTTAAAGAAACAAATATACTACTTACCCACCAGAAGAGCTACCGAAAAAGAGGGGTCCATTTTCAAATACTATATTTGTTGAGACAGTCTGTTCAGTTTAAAATTTCTCTAAAACAGAAGAAGAATGTAATCATTAATAACAAAAAGACAATGTAATATAAAAATTTAAGATAATTATGTATAATATTCTCCGTTTACATAATTGCGTAAATTATTCTTAAGATTTTATTATAAGATTTTGTAGGTTCTTCATACTTTGCTTAATTTTTTAATGTAATGAGCCATTTCAATGTCAATAACAGAACAATAAACATGCAATTGAATTCAATGTTTTTTCTTACTTTTATTATTCATATTGTTATGATAAATATGAAACAAATTATTTAACGAAAAAATACAAACTTAACAATTATTTACAAGCATATTGTATAATTATTACATTTGTCCAATCTTTCGGATCAACTTTGATATTTTTTTCAAAGAACATAAAAAATTAAAACATGTAATTGACATAATTTACGTCTTTTATTTATATAATTTCCTTGAAAAGTATGGATGATTATCAAAATTAATTCGAAACGTTGAACAAATGTAATAAATATACAATACATCTGTAAATAACTGTTTAGTATGTATTTTTGTCGGTAAATTATTATTTATATTTTTCGCACAGAGGTTAATATACTTTTATTTAGTTAATATTAATATTTATAGAATCTCACCAAGTTAAAGACACAATTATGATGTTTAAGTATTATTGGCGTACTAATAAAATATATAAATTCAAATGATTTTCTTTTAAATTTATTTGTAATGGTTTACGATAAACTTAATTTAAGTAACTATAACTTAATTTATGTGAGAATTATTTAAATTCGAACAACTTTTTTCAGAATATTAGTTATTATAGATAATATTTTATGGAAATTTACGAAAGATTTGCCTTTTAAAAACAACGAAGATCGCGTACTATTTTATCCATTCATAATACAAAATAGACAGCACAATTATTGCAGTTCGTGTGTCACGATTGTTTAGTATTGATTATTATTTGTTATCAATTTGACTAGATATTATATGAAGAAAAATTATATAAAAAACGTGTATTTAATATCATATAAATAAAATACAAATATTATTCGAAAATAAATATAATCAAGCACTGCTACTTTTTGTGTTTTGTATTATGATTTTATAGATAAATACAAATATTTGTAATACATAAAATAATAAAAATCCAAATATATATATAATAATCCTCACATTATTTATGTGTCTGATTTTCAGATATATCACATAATTTTGTTCCCCAAATTATTTATTTTATTTATACAATATTTTATAGATATTGTTACATATATAATATCTATAAGCCACGAATATCCAGGCATCTA
>JABFOX010001762.1:0-12423 GCA_022817665.1 Axea sp. ZL-2020
TAAACAGGTGAAAGATCAGGGTCACTAATTTCGCAAAGTAGTATTTTTGATATTCTGCATTGCCATAACTTTCATCTAAACTATATGAAATATTTCATAAAATCAACCACACGAATATTGGCCTTCTTTCTGTAGGCATTCATAGAAGATAACGTTATTCAATGTTTCTGAACAAGATGTGAAGACATGATAGACTAAATCGGGATTGCCTGCGGTCATATATTAAAACTTTAGTTAAATATTGCTGCTTCAGTATGTATAAAAATTTTGTCATATTTATAATATTCAAATCTAAAAACGGTCGAATTTATGGAGAAATACACTATGGATTGTAAAGTAAGAAACTACGTTTTCAATATTTGTAAAAACATATCTTCTTCTGCAACTTTAAGAGTGAGTTAGACATAACTTTCATTAACGGATGAAAATTGAAATGATTTACGGACATCATATCACAATGTAAATTAAATCGTGTAATTTCAAGAAGAAGAGATCGGAGAGTTTACAAATGAAATTTAGTCGATGGTAAGCATGGCAAGATAATTGAATTCATGAATCAAAAACAAAATAGAAAACAAAGGTCATTCAGACTTTAACTCAGTAGGTCAAACGTCTTCATAACATTTATTCGGTAGATTATTACCTGATTCAGCTCTTGATGGATCATGAGTATTTTTGGGTGTTCCTCCTCAAAATTAGAAAAGCAGAAAAATCATTGCTTATACTATCTGCTGCACGGGTGATCTTTATTATGGTGAGAACCTTTCCGTCTGCTGGAATCCTTAACATAACGCTTTCCGTCATTTTACGCAGCTTTTGCATGAAGAAAGACGAAAAGAGGCAGCTCTTCGGTTTATAATGAAGCGTTAGACTTTAAGATCAAAGGTCTTTCTTAAGAAGAAAGCTCAGTAAGAAAAGTTTCCGCCCTGAAATATTGCGAGAGCGATTCCCTAGTTGATCTATTAGGGTTTGTACTTTTAGTTGATGAGAGTCCAACCCTCTTGCACGTGCTGTGGAATTCCGCTAAGTCGATTAGAATTTTGACGTTTTTCTTCAAAAAGCAAAAAGTTGTTATTATTCATAAAGTGAAGTTTATGAAACCAAACACTTCGATAAAGCTTAAATCATACGGTAATTATATATATTTTATGATTACATTTTTGAACATTTTTATTATTAAATGGTTCTTTGGAGTTAACTACATAGATATCTAAGTACAGCTTAACCCTGATATTTATTTTTAGTAGGGCATTTAATAGTAAAATATAAAAACATAGAAAACCATGCATGAATGAAACAAATATTAATATGCTAGGTTTATACCACAAGAAAGGGCTTTTTCACAAAAAGAATGGTCTGTAAACGTATAAAATGCATACAGCTAAGGATCGCTACTACTCATAAATATTAAAATGTTGCCGCATAACAGTAATAACAATAATAATAATAATAATTATAATCTCTATTAATGGTTATCATCAGTTTTCTTTTCTTTATATAAATATGTTTATTCATGTTTTTGGAATTACTAACAAATATGAATTTTTTAAGTTTTATTGACTTACACTTGATTTTTTATATTTGGCTGTATATTCAACTATTAAAGTTTCTAAATTTTTAATATTTAATCAAAAGTTTATGGTAACTATATTAAACATGATTTGATCCAAAATTATTCAAGAAATTTCGATATATTCAAAATTTGACTGAAAAATTTATACAATTTTGTATTATTTATTTATTCGTATTCACTGGATTTAAAATTTAATTTACAACAGTAAATAATACAACAAAATTTGAAATATTTGCGTATAATTATAATATAATAAATTATTTAGCAAGTACAAATTCATGTAAGCGTGCATACATAATAATCAAGCAAGAATAGTTTAGTTATGCTCAAATTCGCAGCACTTATTCATTAATAATATTACTTTCTACAAAAGTGCCTTATTTTATTACTTACTATACAGCAGTACATAAAATTTAAAAAATTATGCAAGCGAACAATCATAATATCAAAATTGTCAACTGGTACATATGGTAATTTTAAAATTGTATAAAAATATAACTAATTTCTTATTGCTAATTCGAATTCTAACTAAAAAATTATGTGGGTTTTATTAAAAAAGTTATTTTAGATTATTCATAGATAGTGCTGTAATCAGCGAAATCGGAAACACAATCGTAAATTCGTTGGTATCGTCGCTTCATGTCCCGTGCCTCTAATGGGATTCAATATTTATTATATACTTACACTTATAACTAGAAAATAACTTAATCAGTTTCTATCAGCTGTCCATTAAAATTATATATTTCTCTAATCTAACTCTGCATCATTGATTATTTGATAACTGTAATTCTTCGCAACAAACTATTACATTTACTTCAAAACTTAAGTCTTGAACTACGACAAAACATGCAGCTTCAGTATGATGGATGTCTATCATAATTGAATTTCTGTACTATCACTTGAGGTACTAAATTAGGATTACACTAATTGCTGGATCGGTATAGGTAGTACGGTAAGTTAGCCTGCCAAATCGTCAAACCTCACCTAACCAAATTTCTCTCTATAGGGTAAACGTGAAATAAACCAAATAACACGAAACACAATTTTCAAGTTGTGAAGATTCATTTGACAACTGAAGCAATACAATGCACTGCAATTGACAGATGCCATTTTAAACATTATTGTAATTGAATGGTGAAAAGTGGATTCTCTCTCTTGATGCACTAATTAAATACTAAACCAAACATGAAATGAAACAACAGCATTTCAGTCAAGATATGATCGTAGAGAGTTCTTGTTATAACGTCACTAAGAATAATGTGTCTGAGTTGTTTGATTTTATGCTAAATGCAATATCTGTCATGTTTTGTAGAAATATTTCGGACGAAAAACGATAAGAACTATTTATCGTTAATTAATTCTTGAATGAACCGAGACTTGCTCCAGTTAAATAAAAACAGTTTTTATTTTATCAATTGTAACATTACCTACCAGAAATTCGAAAAAATATTTCAATAAGACCTTCAGAGTTTTTAACTTGTAATGGAAACTGCGATAAAAAATTCGAATATGTACTTAAAATTTTAAATTTTCTCCTATTCCACCTACAGGTGAAGAGGAAGATATTAGTTTTGCACAGATAAATGTGATCTTGAAAAATATTGAGATTATTTGCACTCTTTTCGTACAATGTTCAACTTTAAAAATATATTAACATAAATATTGTGTGTTTAAATAGTGAACTAGTAAATAATTTAATGTATTATTTCCGTAAGAAGTGAGCTGCGGAATCTTGTAAAAAGCTTTATAAAATATCAAGGCAATGAGAATACAGTACGCATGTGTCAAATGTAATGCAGGTTTCGTTTTAAAAATTTTCAGTTTAAAGTAACGAACGATTTTTTTGATTAAAATTAATTTTAATTAATTAGAAAGACTGTTGCAACGTTAAATATATCCTCCACGAGTATTTAAAATTATTTACATTAAATGAGATACATTTCTCGTTGTAATATTTTGATATTATATAAACTATCGAAAGTTAATTTAGCCGCTCGCATGTTTATCTATAATTCGTTACTTAAAAATCAATTTTTGAATCAATTGATGTATGAAAAATCATAATCGGTAATTAGTAAAGTATAAAAGTGATGGTTTTCACCATGACAATGGCAGACCTCATAAATCATTAGTAACTTGGGAAAATTATTGACGCAAAAATGATCATCTTTATTCACTGGTCCTGGCATTCTTTGACTATCATTTATTTCGGTCGCTGCAGAATCCCCGAATGGAAAAACCTTCTCCGATACCGACGCTGTGAAAACGCATCTGGATCAGTTTTTCACTGAGAACTAAGAAATATTTAATAAATGTAGCTTTACGAAGTTGGTAAAAATGTAGCAAGAACTCATATAAAATGATAGACAATATATAATTGATTAGGATGTGTATTGAATAGGAAAAAGCGATAAGATAACATCTTTGCCTTCTTTTATTAAAACATATGAAGAGATATTTAATTAAATAATGCTATTTGAATTTTCGTAATTAAAGTATACTTTAAATTTTGAGCACCAAAATTTGGAACTTTGATATTAATTATTAACAGTGTAAACAATTGATGAAATCTTTGTACGTTGTTGGCCGTTTTGAGAAAAGGAAGTAAAATTAACTTAACTTAACCTTTCGAAATATTTAACTTTGGTTTGCGAGGTATGACACTATTTCAAATTAAAAACTCAACCTATATATAGCTTTGAAACATCTAAAAATTAAATCTACGAAATAAAAAGTTAAATGAATTAATTTCACTATCCAAGGCGAATATATAAATACACTAATATGTTCGTTACAAATAAAATTTGTTCGCATATCCCTCAGAATAAAAGTCAATGATGAAAACATAAGCTGAGTGTAACATTTTAATAATTTCGTTAATATTTTAGAATCAGCCTAATTAAACATAAATTTAATTAAAATATTAAAAAACGAGCACTTGAGCTTTTGTTATGGTACATAATTATAAATTCACTTTGTACTTACTTTAAGGCACAATTTACAGTTTTCCATACTATTTAACATTCTATACTATAAACATTCAATGTTATTTTATTTTCTCGAAAAGGTCAAACTATTATACTGAGACTCTTGATAGTGTTATATATAAGACTTTTATTCAGTTACATATCTTTTAGAAAATGAGAACCCAAATGTAAAAGTTTTTTATTGTTACAATGATATATATTGACTTCTCTGAACATTTAAAAATATTGAATAATATAGTACAATGAACAATTGAAATTACAATAATTTCTATTTACTTTAAACTCGTAACATTTTTGACTATAGTAATGTATCAGAACTGTTGTCGACTTCTTAATTTGAATAATAATCAATTTGACTATAATCATAAAATGTGATAAATATTTTTTGAACAATGTCTGATATAAAGTTTTCAATAAAATAAATTACTAAGTATCAAGCTTGTAAGTATAATTCTTAAAAATATCTGTACAATGAATGAAGTAATATTAATGATAGGTTTGAATAATGTATAGTTTTACCCTGTAAACAAAAAAATCATTGATTTACTGAATAATTTTGTATTTTTAAATTAATTAGTGCTGACTTTATCAATTATGATTTCACTACATTTTTCTGCAAGATTACTTCTAAAATAATCAGAACATAACAATAATTTATATAAATATGTAAAATAAATCCGAGTATTAAGTAAATTCAATGTAGTTTTTTAAATAAAAATTTATTTCAATGTATTTAATAATGGTGTCATTGTTATTGTCACTGTTGATTGACACTCTTCTTCATTCATTCATTACGAAATATTTTGAATTTTATTGATAAAGTAAAAGATATTAGTGTGTACTTGAAGGAAAAGTATCAGCTTGTTCCACATATTTATATTCGATTTATAGACGAATTGATGTTTAATTTATATTTCTCATTAGAAAATCACTCATATTGATTAAATATGAATTATATTTTAAAATATAAATAATAAGTTTAATTATTATACTTTCATTAAATATTTCTTGAAAATAATATTATCATTATGATACACACTCGCGTACACATATATGTATATACATATCGATTAAAACCTTATTTGCACTTAAACGAAATCTAGCATTTAATATTGGAGCATAAGAAAACTTATTATATACCTTATGTTTATGTATTATGAAAAACCGTTAATACATGGAATCGAGATTTTACATATAATTATTTTGTGCTTAAGTAAACATGTAGTGTGTTAATAAACCATGCACTATGTATTTATATCCTTACTCGGAAAAAATGATAAAGAATACATTGCAAGAATACAAAGAGTAAGTGCAAAATAATTATACATTAATAATTTGTCTATTATATTAAATAATATTTTTAACCCCATATATGATTAATTTTTAATTACAAAAATTAGTATAAATTTCTAATATAAAGGGATGAATTCACATTTTTCTAAACAATATTAAAATAAAGTAAAATATGCGTGTACCTTTTTCGTTACATTCTAACCGTTACGTTTCAATTATTTTTGTTACAAAAAATTTTAATTTTCTCATAATCAAAACAATTTGAAGCGTATAACTTTTATTCGAACGTATGATAGAATTGAACTTTTTAATCAATTTCTTCTTTTTAACGAAACTTAGACAGTCTTAAGCATGAAATTCTAGTTTCCAATAAACTTTTTCCTAGCTCGATATATTCCCATCAGAACGCTGTAATTCCAAATATGGTGATCACTGCCAATTTCCAATTCTTCTGAACTCAAGTCATTTTAACCTATAAATTTACACAAGTCTAGAAGACGTAGTGCATTTCTTCAGTAATTTCCTTCGAACAAGCAATGAAACATCAGTTGCGTGTGTTCCCCATTTCAATTATTAGAAAAGTTGTCGTAGCAGTAGTTCTGGAACGCAGAAATGATGGCTGACAGAATTGGCCTCATCGGTCATCGAGAAAGCATGAAACACGTAAAGTTTGTGCTCACTGATATTCTCTGTTGTAATTATAACATTACAGTATTACTTTTGCTTATCATTTAGATGTATTTAACTTGTTTATGTTTTCTTAATTTGTTTTTGTTGTATGCAATCAACTTCACTGAACGTTATAATGAGCATTCAATCATTTAATAGTAAGTAGCGATTATATTAATGTTATATAAATTATTTTAAGTTGTAACATGTTGATAGAATTTACTTCACTATGATTTATTTAAACAATATTTCCCATGTGGGAAAAACTTATTTCATAATATATTGAATGTAATTTGTCGATAACAGTTGCTAATATTTAATAATTACTTTTAGAATTAGTAGTTATCAATAACCATACTTCTAGAAAATATAACCTGAATTAAAGATAAACCACACTGTTACATTACAGAATAATAATAAACAAAAATAAGAATCGGGTTTTCTTAAATATATTTTAAAAGTTTGTTAACTCATCATTCTCTATAAGTTACAATATTTATATGAAAATAATTGAATAGATGATAAATATTTTCTTTAACAACAGTAAATGCCCACGTAAATTATATTTAGACTTATTACAAAGTTTAAACTATCACCACAACTTTACTTGAAAAAAAAATTACGCTAAGTGTACTACTTTAATTACCCTTTTGTTATTTATCTCACTTATGTTTCTATTCGTTTAAATTGATTTCAGACGTTTTACTATTAGTTTTGCAATAATATAACTCATTAAATAAAATTTTATAATGAAGACTTTAACTGCTGTTTTTAGATTTGTTGTTTTGTAATTCAAGCCTTTCAGCCATTTCAACTTAAAATAAAATCGAAAAGAACTCATTATATTTTTAAAAATAATTATACATAAAAATACAAGATAAATACCACAATAATTCATGTATAAGATACACCAATATTTCAGTGTCATAAAATTTGTCTAATATTTATTGAATTATAAATTAAATGTAAATATTTTTTAAATCGGGGTTCCATAATACTTAGAAGTATTATTTAATGATTTAACAATCTTTATGAATAAGTATTTTGCATTTAGAATTGTTCTCGAGCATAAAAATCCCTTTCAGGATATCATCTAAACCACAAAAAATATTAATTCGAATCTAATCTAGAGAAGTTTTAAACATTGTTTATTACAATATTTATTTTATATATCATTATATGATATAGTATTATATGATAAACCAGGATGATTATTGAAGTATTTTAGATTTTTATTATTAAAATTATTGAAGTCTTTTAGAAATGTATTATTAAATTAATTGTACCATAAAAAGCTTTTACATTTACACTAAGAAAAATATTTATATATTTTGTAAATGAGAAGAAATATAATCTTTTTATTATAAGTTATTAAACTAAGGACGTATATCCTGTATTTAAAAATACAAATTAAGTCATTTGGTATTATGAAAATTTAATAGAAACCAGAGTAATTATTAAAATGATTTGAAGTATGATTTTTTATTATAATATAATAAAATATTTAAAGAAAGTATGAATACGTTTTGTAGCACATGTATAAAATTAATAATGATTTATGGGAAAAATAAACTATTTGTGCTATAAAAAATTAAAACAATATTTTAAACGTTTTTATATAAGTTTACATTTGAAATTACTCTTAATATATTGGAGTAAATTCTTAAATGTAGTATTAATTTTGTTTTGTTTACACAAATAATTTTACTGTAAACATTATATAATAGTAACGTTTTTAACAATTAATTAACTTCAGTTTATATTTTGTTCTTATTTCTTTTTAAAATATTTTTTTTGCAAATAATTAAAGCATTTATAATGCTTGAATTATTTGTTTTATTTAAATTATCATATACTAATGTTAAAAGTATACAACAGAAATGATGATTACAATAATAATATGACTAACATAAGCATTATTACACTGGAACATAAATATTAGTAGAAAAACATGCATAATTGCACATCAACATTACAATGTTTGAAAGAAAAGAGAATGAAATTCCTTGCATGCAACACGGATTGGTTTTCGATACTTATAAGAAATATTAACAATATGTAGTTACAAAGTTTTTAAATATCTCATTAAAATTGAAGCATTTATTTTTGTATATATATTATTAATGATATGTATATTTTACGAGAAATTAATAAAATTGCACTTTTTTTACCAAATATAAAATTATATATATTTCACATTTTTTCATGAGTTGAATTTAAAATTTAAAAAAATTTGGTTAAATTAAAATAATTTATTATAAACAAAATTTACAGAAAAAAATTCATTTGCTTTTACACATGGCATTTGCTTTCTTATTTGAACGGGCATTTTTCGGAACGCGCATGTTATCTGTAGATTACATGATCTATGAGAGAAGGACTCGGCACAGACGGAAAAAAAAGACACCTTCGTTCACGGATGATGTAATCTATTGATAACATCCACGTTCCAAAGAAAACCTACCCTGTTCAACAAGGGAACAAAGAATGGGTATTAAATTGAATAATTATAACACATTGGTCAAAAAGTTCTGGAACTAACTACTAAGGGCATATATTTTTGTGTAAAATTTGACATCATACATCAACATAGTCTGCTATAGATTCATTTCAGCGCTTCTCTAACATTTCGATACCTTTTTTTATATAACGAATTGTCAACATTTAAAGAAAATGCTTTAATTCTCGACATAAATTAATAATTTGTGTCAAATTGTCCATCCCTGAACCATTGGTTTGAGATTTTGCATGATGAGTTCTGTTCCTGCAGTTTTGCCACCGTAATCACTGACTTGTGACACGGTGCATTGTTTTGAAGAAAAAGCACTTTGTTCAACACCACATGAGATCGCTTCTTCTGAATTTCATACTTCAATCGTCCAGTGATGAAGATTCGCAATTGATGGTTTTTTCTTTTCTAAGTAGTTGATGAATATTGTGTCATGTGTTCAAAAAAATACTCACCAAAACCTTTTCAGATAATTGTCGTATTTTTGGCCACTTCGGACGGTTTTCACCCGCTACTTTTCACTTTAGAGTCTAATGATTGATCCATGTTTCATCCAATGTCAGATACTGATGCAAAAAATCCTGTTTGTTCCACTTCAACAGCTCAAAACAGTGCGGAGCACTATTAAGTGCAAAATATTGATAACTTAGAGAAAATCATCAATACGATCTTTCTATGCCATTGTGAGCAAACACGGCACCAATTTGTGAAACAATTTTCTCATGATCAATCGTTAGTACAAAGTATTGCATACACTAACCTTTGATATTTTTAAGATATCGGATAATTCCTGCTATTTCAATTTACAATAAATAAACGCAATTTTTTAAATATTTTCTGATGCCACTTTATTTGGAAGTCTCAAGCGTTCAGCAACATCGAAATCCGTATGACTCTGTTAGTTAATTTTTATCTGAATATATTGAATTTATGAGAATGTACATGAAATATAATTTTAATCGAAATATAAAAAAACAAAACAAAATTAAAAGAATAAGAAGATATTAATGATAACTTCTAGCTACAAGTTGCATTTGTGTTATATTAAACTCCTTCTGTGTTAATTTCTATAATTTATTTTATGTGTACGTAATACATATTTTAGCGTCTAATAATCTTATAAGAATTGTACTATAATATACAAATATACGCAGGAAAAATATTTCATTGAAGTAACTTTATCAAACTATTACGCAAATATATCAAAGTATTTTAAATGGCTATTTGCAACACAATAAACCGAGCTTGTTTTGAAAGAAGTTCAAAGATTTTGTACCTCTTTCAAAAGCATATGCCTGTTTATAAATCACTGCACACAAGTCGTAAAACAAAAATACTTGAGGCTGAGAGTTTGCACAAAAATAAATTCGAAATTAAATTTTTGGATGAGACAAAAAATTTATAAATTGATACACGAAAAAACATTTCTGAATAAATTTACAAAATAAATCTGGTGAATACATGTAAAAAATATAATTTTTCAGTTATTTCGAATAGTTGAACATAATACTACAATGTAAATATATTATTATTTAATTAAGATTGAAAACATGTATTGTAACCACAGAAAACATATCCTGTAAACTATTGAAAATATTTTAAAAGTTATATTTTAATATCAAAATTATAATATTTGTATTAAAATGCAAACCATCAATCATTTATTCAGGTTTACGTTTTAAAAAATAGATTCGAAATTTTAGATTTAATTTGAAAACAAATATTAACGAACAAATGAATATTAATAACAGATCCTTCTAATTAATAAACATATATATTTAAAAATTAAGAAATATTCCATGACGATTTTGGCAATTTATCGTGTAAAATATATTGAGAATTACTATGTAAAAGTTGCAAGATTTAAAAGCAACTGATGAAAGTAAGTTATGTAGTTAGAAGTCATATGAATTGAATATTTTTTAAAATAAATATTATTAATTTAACATATTACATCAAGTAAATGTTGCTTCATGTATGATATTGACAAACATTGAAGCAATTTAAGTAAAATAGGATTCTAAAAATTTCTTTATACATTATCCATAATTTATTATACATGCGTATATGTATATTATATATTTTAATATTGTACGATTATGTACGGAAACTGGTACTATATATAAATATATAATACCGTTAACCGTTAAGAAAAGCTACATGTATTATTTTCCAATAATTACATGTTTTAGTACAATTATCATATTATATGGTTACTTAGATCATTCAGCAGGGTAATTAGGTTCTATTATTTCAGTGAGTAGTTAAAAAAATATTAATAATGTACATCACAGAGTTTGTTAAATTAACTCCGTTTAAAATGACATATACGAGTAAAATCAATTAAATTCGAATTCTTTTGTTGTGGCTAAGTTCTTTTATAGATATTTTCCACACTTACGAATAAAAATATAAAATATAAATTTTTTAAATTTCAGTGCGTTAAATTCACTCTATCCATTTCAACATTGAAATTACGAATTGTGCATATAAATAAATTCTGCTAAATTATATTTATATTTTTTATATCAATAATAATCAGAATTAATTTCTATTTACATTTAGTAGTATTTTAATACAACTGAATAAAAATTATCTGTCGAAATATCATAAAATGTATTATTTTGTAAATGAGTTATTTTCATTCATAGTAATTTTTATTTACATTTAAGACATTTTGGTCCAGACCAAGAGTAAAAGATTCTTAATTGAATATAAATATCAGTGTTTTATTATTTTAGAAGTTTTTACAGATGCAAATGAAGACAATAACTACTAAGATTACTGCAGCTGATATGTTAGAAATCCATTGATATATTTTCGTTTTTTAAATATGTTTTAATAGGGAATACAAGATCACGAACAAGTAAATAAAATATACAGAATTATTCGAATAAATTAATAAAATTGTATGATTTTAATAATTTTATGACAATACAATTCATTTAAACAATATAATTATATTTAAATAATATTTATGATAGTACAGTGCTATCAATAGGAATATTGATAATGCACAACAATAAGAATAAAGTATTGTAATTAATATTTATTGCTTATTAATATTGAATAAAATATTTTAATTCTGCATATACGAAATATATTGAAAGATATTTACTTCAGTGAAAATATTTTTTGGTAATTTTGGCAAATATCTTCCAATATCGGAATCTTTATTAAACTTTGCCTGACTCTACTAAAAATTCTGACAAATTTCTTTTCAACGGTGAATACATTTTACTGTGTAAAAGTCTGCCAAACTTTTACCAAGTCTATATTAAATGAATAGGAAAAATCAATTTAGTTGTGGCATTAAATTATTACTTTTTTTTCCTAAATATTTTTTTAAAATGTTTGTATGTACATACAAACATTTTAAAAAAATATTTAGG